>WSYH01000529.1:0-72500 GCA_036426205.1 Ascaphus truei | reverse complement strand
GTTGCAATACAGGTTCAAATGATGAGGTCCATGATGATTCATACATGTATTGAATGTATGCTCTATCTATCTTCTTTGTCTATCTTTAGCAATCTACTATTGGTATGAAATTCCATAGGTTGATGCAAGGAGCACAGCAAGCAGTAGAAGGAAACAGGGGGGGGGGGAATATGATGCCATATAACGTTAAAATAATTTATTAAATAATTTCACACATTGGGTATGGAGCCGGTGAACACCGCTCTACCAACTTTCGCGCAAAGGCGCTTTGTCAAAGTGTGAGTACACTTGGATGTTGTTTGTTTAAATCACAGATCCCCCGCCACAACGTAAATCCCGCAGAGGAAGTCCACACCGCAACAACCACGAGACCCACCTACAGAAAGCGTAGCCAACTGTGCAGCTGTCGGCACCCGCCGGATGGGGGTGTAGTGACACAATAAAAATTACTACCTACAAATAACAAAAACCAAGTGATCACTTAGAACCAACTAGAACAACATTTAAACCTGCAAAATGGAATGTTAATATTCAAAGTATTGTTATCATCTTATTGTTTAAATGCTGCTAATATGCTCGCGATAAACAAATTTAATAAACACCTACGTCCCAATAACCCCTCGATCATTAAATACTTTTAATCACTAGTGTAAATAATATCAACTTAAGTAAATAAACTGCAGAATATGATAACATGTAGATATGAACGCTCAATAATGACTAATTAGAATATAATCATGAAAATAACCTTCAATTGGGAATTGCTCTCTTATCTATTTTCTTTCTCTTCCTGTGTTTGTTCATCTGTACACACACATATTTTTAAATATTATATATATAATTTATTAAATAAATTTTATATAAATATAATACATATATGTGTGTGTAAGATGAACAAACACAGGAAAGAAATAGATAAGAGAGCAATTCAAATGTCTGAATTAAACAAACCCCATTCAATGTGACTACATGTATGGGGTAATCTTTGTATTCGTGTGGTCCATCATACCTATCAGTCAGTCGGACATAATACTACACTACCATCATTGGGTGGCACTGAATTGAATTATACCATCCAGAAACATAAGTTGTGCACATCCACAGTGAGGTCATTATTTGCTGTATCTACATAGATATTGTAATATATGTCCTGTGTTATAGAAGGGCGAATCTGTCGAAATCGGTTTGGTTGTAATTTTTCCACATTTCTGCAATTTGTTTCCGGTTTCCTTTTTTTTTTTTTGCTGAGGACTTGCAAACTTAATGGAAATTTTCCTTCTACACGTGAAATAGGTTTCGTTGCAACTTGTGAACATTCAATATTGATGCATTTTTGAGATTTAATTAAAAAGATAGGCTATTCCATATACATAGGTCTGATGTCTTTAAAAAGTGCTACAAAAAGTGAAAAAAAGGCAAAGAAACAATTGGAGGGAAACCAGAAAAATAAAGTAACAATTTGTGTAGTATATAAAAATCTCTTAAAAATGCAAACAAAATTATTGAAATTGCCTCATATGTAAGTACCACATATCTTTACACGGGTTATCATTTATATCTTCATTGTCCTTTATGTGTATGCTGAATTAAATCTCACTATGTTGGTTCATTCAAAACCGCCTGGTAGAACAGGGATATCTGGAAGCTCCTAATTGTATAAGAATCAGGCACTCTCTCGCCAGCACGTTCAGTAGACAAACTTGTGCTCTTCTAATGGTCTCACAAAACTTTGAATATCTATGGACTAAGCACCTCCAATAGTTTGTCTCCCACACTCACTCCATCCACTTCTGAAATGTGGCTGGTGATCCTGACAATCCTTGGGCCCCGTTGAATTGTTTCATTGATAGAACTCCATAGGGTCATCTGAAGCATCTTTTCATTCTCCAGCTCACACCTGCAGATCTGATATACCCACTGCCCGTCGAGACCGGCCTCCATCATGTCTGTAAGTATTATCTCCTCTCTTTAACATCGCTGGTGCTAGTCGTGGCAACTCCTTTTTTTTATTAAAGGGATAGGTTTATCATGGAAGTGTATCCGTGCTCCTCCTCCCGTGGCACGTCCCACTCATGGGAAGAGACATTTCAGGCTTTGACATCTCTCCTCAGCCGTCGCTCCATTCCTCAAGGGAATACTGTAACAGTGGTACGCTCTCCGGGAGAAAACATATGACATAAGTATGGTAATGTATATAGGGCATTTATTTTTTATGTTTTATCCTGTTTTTTAAGGAACTGTCCTGCATTTAATAATGTACAGTAGGTGTATGTTTCTTTGTTCACCTTTATCGTAATCCAAGCACGTATTTGTTTTTTTTTTTTTTAACTTATGTTTTATTCAGTCATTTCCTCAGACAACAGCAGTTTTAAAGCATTAGTATATGCATGATGAGCTTTGGTCTCTGGATGGAACGTTGCAACGCTCTGGAGAGAGTATTTACAATTCTGACACATTTTTCTACACATTTTGTGTTTTTAAGTGTATTTTTTTTTCTATTTTAAACTAGGGGACCTGAGATGCTGGAAGATGGGTAAATAAATATTCTTTTGTTTCATTTCTTGGGTGTTGGAGCATATAACTAATGATGCATTAAGGGGTTAATATTTTAATCTAATTGAAGGTACCTTGGTGGAGGATAAAGGTGAGTTGCTATAAGTATCCATTTGTATTACTGGTTGCATAGCTCCTTGTTTGTCAGGTGCTCACTGGTGTGTCTGTTCGTGACAGGTGTTATATGGGACGGATTAGAGGGGAGATAATTGTTCATTTGAGGAACTTTCGAGGGAGAAAAGTGAACAGCTTGCGAGCTGTCTATTAAACCCAGTCTATACCTTGTCCCGTAGGCAGGTCCCGTGCTCACAGGTGTGGCCTACGTGACAATGGTGGCTAGTTGAGGCTTAAACGTTCTTCGTCACGTGCTCGCTGGCTAACACAATACAGTGATTCAAATCCTTACAGACCTAAAGATGCAACATTAGACGTTGGTATATGTATATTATACTGTAGACCATGTTTTTAAACAGGGGTTCCTAGAACCCTTGGTTCGTTGGACATTCCTAAGGGTTCCATGCAATTTTCAGGTCATGTGAAAGTGGTAACCAACTACAGAAGAATGTGCATTAATCTGATCCCAGATTGCGCTATTATAGGAGGTTTGGGGGGTTCTTTTACAATGCATCTGAGCTCCAACACGCTACTAGAGAGGTTGGTGCTTCTAAAAACATGCCTCTTAACCAAAAAAGGAATCAAAATCACTGCCGTAGACTGAAACTGTGCCTGGAACCCTCACCCACCTCTGCTCAACCTTTTAGCTAGCCCCTCCCAGGCTACCAGTTTCTTTATGTTGTTTTGTTTCATCAACAAAGAGCTACAGTAATCTTTCTAGACCTTATTTAAATTACTGGACATGCTCTGCACTTCTTGTAATGTGCATATTTTAAAAGCACTAACCCGCCCTTACTTGGACTTGTTGAGTGACAAACCTCATATTGGCTACAGAGTCGTTACAAGTCTAAGATTGCAATAGCCCACAGTCTGTAAACTTTTGTCATAATTGATAACGTATTTATTGAATAGCTATTAACAAACCTGTCATATTATAAAGTGATAGGGGAGCCCCTGCTGCTTGCCTCATATAATGTTGGACGTGAAGGGGAACGGTGCTTGGGTATACAATGATATGTATAAAGGGTAGAGAGAACCCAGTGAGTCACTCAAGTTCCCCTCTGTGATTAGTGTATGGTTTAAATATAAACTTTATTAATACAACCACACATAGATAAATAATGGTTGTTAAAATCCGTACTAGAGGTCGTGGGATCGAAATACTGACGCCATAGGGCTCCGGGGTCATCAATATAATAGGTGTCTCCTGTGTGTGTATCAATATCACACAGGAAAACTAAATCCTTATAAAAACCTCATTGAGGTGAAAGGTAGGGTTAACTCGACGATGTACTATACACCAGGTCACAATAGTCACAGTTATGCATAAACCATCAGGTGGTAAGGTGTGACTGGTAGTGACTGGTGTACTGAAACAAATTATTTGTGCACCAGTAGGCTCAATATGCCGTCTGGAAAGCCTTCCTCACTTGGTTTATATATGTGGCATTCAGTGTTGGTGTTCTGAGCTGATCACAGGTAACCCCAGGGGTTCACCATTGTGAAGGCTTATAGTACCCTCCTAGGACCTCTGCAACACTTTCACACTAGTAAATAGTAGGTAATGTACTTAGAGTGAAATGGTGGGCACCCTAATGTGACGCATCTCAGCACACTGATGACACTGCATGTTAGGAGGCGGAGGCCTGTATGTAGTAGTGATATTAGCTTAGTAGCAGTATAAACATTCACATATCACCAAGACTGCAGAAAGTACAGTGGGGAGCAATAACCCTAACACTATAGCATGACAGGAGGCTTAGGTGTCCAATCGGGGGCCAATAGCCTCTGTAACGCGCGGGCAGGACACCGCATTAACGCGGCGGTCAAGACCTTAATACGGAAGTGGATTACAGCCCTGCGCGTGCACGTGTGAACAGAGCCGAACCCTTACTGTTTTCGGCCTGAGAAAGCCCCCTCGCGAAACGCGTGCGTCGGCTCTGTTTTGAACACACGGCACACCATCCCATTGTCCTGCTTTGAGAACACCTAGGCCTCCAGTGTTACAACTGTATACACCGCAGTGAAAACCTTACCCATTTTTGGAGGCAGAAGATACTCACTGTGTAACAAGGAAACAGACCACCTCCTCTACCTAAGAACTAGTATTTAAACATAGCAGCTGCATCCTATCCACTCCAGCGAGTTCTAACGGGTTCCAGGGCTAATAACTTTCTCAGATAGAGCTCTATACCTTACCTTTTCATCTCTCTCTGCTTCCGTTTGGACAAAGTAACACTATCTTAGGCAGCCTGCTCTGTAAAGTGTGTACAATTGTGATCCTGTCCAACACTGGGAGTATAAATGCACACTACAGGTATATGTTCATTACACAGAGGGGACTACCCCATACTGTATATACCCATGCCAAATACTGATCCTCTCTAGTAGAGAGCCCACTTAGGACTCATATACACCTTTTCCCTGCCTAAGATCCAGCACTCACTATAGTCATCTGGGTAATCTGATTCATATTCAACTATATCTGGCAGAACTATAATGTGTGAAGAGGAACAAAGATTTAGAACATTTACTCTGTTAGGCGAATCAGCTCCGTGATGTATGGTTTCACACCCCACATGCCCCCACATGCATCGCAATAGCTGGCCAGGAATTGCACCCGGCCAAGCAGAGTGCATGACATCACGCGCTGGAGGAAGCACCATCAACGCCAGCCCAGCCTGGCTGGCATGCCTATAGGGTCCAGAGTTGTGTACGCCACCCTCTGCATAGAGATTTGAGTGACGTGCCTATGTCAGCACCCCAAAAAATTACACCAATGATGACTCTATTGATGGACAAAGAGGAAGAAGGATAACAAAAAAAAAACCCAGGGTGAAATAGGCAATCCAAATCAGGACCTTGTAAGCCATATTCCATTGACAACCATTGTACAAGAGGTTTAGTCCTGACTGTAACAGATTTTTGGTTAGTCAAAGCATAGTCTTTACCTCTGATTTTGAGGTCAGTGCATCACACCTTACCCACCACCTTGGCTCAGGAACTGGTCTGTGAGAGCACAATGTGTTTTATCACTGCAGAGGTCCCTCATAGAGGAAGATAGCTTTTTGACAGCCTCCTGTGAACAATGATGTGGCACCAAGGCAAGTTCCCCTGTGCTGCTTTCAAAGAAGAAATAAAACAACTTACAGTAGACAGGAATGTCAGATTTGAAAAATTATGTTTTAAAAGTGCCTTCAGAGTTTAAAATCTATGCTCATTGAGAACAAACATGAATGACCAGAAACACGAAAACCAGGGAAGGTAATCCACTGTAATTTGACTGAGTATGTCCCATCATGCTCAGGTCCAAACAGGATCAATTGCAGCACTTCAATGCCACTGTTAGGGGACCCATGTGCCACAGCACTCGCTGAGGTCACGGGTACAAAACAGCAATGCATAAAAAGTCAGAAACACCCTGTCTCCCGGGAAGCATTGAGAGACATTCCTGCTGTATTTCTAATATCGCAAATAAATAATTGGCAGCCAGCATCGTCAGGGGAGGGACATCAGTTTTTCCCAGCTGCATTTTCAGCAGCATGTTCTCTACGATATGTTACAAGACCGATCCCAATATGGACCTAGATGGGTCAGGAAAAGCAAGCTCTACGCTGTATCTAAGGGAGAGAAGATATGTCTTTTCTGTCACACAGAAACATTGCAAATTCCCAAGGGAATATTAAAAAAAGACACTTGGATGGTCTAACTGAAAAATGCCGACCTCGTCGACAGGATTTGAAAATGTTGTCTAAGCAATGTGCTTATTGTAGCTAACGTTTTAGATCATTTTTTATGCTACTGTTACCATGTTATTTGTTTAAAAAAACAATGTGTTTAAATATTAAAGTTTATCAGTTTATCCTTCTGGCCTACAATATTATATTTCAAATGATTTTTAATAAAGACAACATTTAAATATTTAATGTTTTCTTTTTATAACTCTTTGTGGAAAGAGATAGACCTTTTCGGTTACCCACCACATTAATGAATTCATTTCATGACAGTTCTACCGGCACTCACTAAGTACCTATTAAAAATATCCAATAGAGTTGCGTTATAAGGGTCATTGTATGTATGTACAATATGTGATGTCTTTTTAATAGCGCCTTAGTGTACTAGCGCTTCCCAGTAGTAATACATGTGACAATCATATAAATAACAAATAATAAAAATAACAGGCCATGGGCTAAGTGCTTAAGAGCTAAAAGTACATTTCAGAAGAGGATTCGCCTGCTCCGGGTGGACTTACTGTCCCCGGCCACTTATTTCTAAAGCTTGCCGGGTTTAAATGCGGGCTAAACGCGGGGCTTTTCTCCGATTTGCATTGGAGTTCCGCGCGGGCGGCCGCTCAATAGATAAGCGCTAATGCGCTTATCATTGAAAGCGCCCGAGGGCGCGGGAAAACCGTCTGAAAACGGGGCCGAAGAATACCGCTGCGCCGCCGCGGGTTTCAAAATACCCGCGGAGGCAGCCGCTTTGGATAAGCTGGTCGCCACTGTACAATCTAATTGGTGGGGAGAACGTACAGAGACAGTAGGAGGGCCATTCAGGTGCAAGTGGCGATCTGCAGTGGACAAGCTTTATGTATCGTTTATAGTATTAGCCACGGTGTTACTCATATCTTCTTAATCAAGTGTGTCTTAAGGTGGGTCTTAAAGTGGATAGAGAGGGTGCTAGTCGGGTATTGAGGGGAAGGGCTTTCCAGTAGGTGTGGGGCACCTAAAAAATTAATACATAACTTTTACTGGGTATATTAAAATGAGATGGCAAGAAAATTGGCGTGTGTAATGTGCAAATAACTGATCATGTGGTCAACAAGTTAGAAAACACAAGTAGCGCTAAACCCATATGGTGAGGGAGGAGAATAACGTACATTAGCTCACACGCCAACGGTGGGTACATAGCAGATCGACAGACAAGGCAATGTAAGGGGGAACGGCTCACGATTGACAGGAGTATTAATGATGCAACTGGAATTAATACATGAGGACCCTTAATGGTAACTCAAAGTGGGGAGCGAGCGGGGCAACATACATAGGTAACAATCAACGCCCTCGACTCCTCACCGATAGACAATATAAGACAGAAAGGAGATTATCTGTGCGCTAATCAACAAAATCAATCGATGAATATCTCCACCAGAAAGGACGGGCGAGTGCTGACGACCAAGGAGGGAGGGAAAAAAAAAAGAGGAAAAGGAAAAGGGGAAAAACAACCAAATCTGTTGTGGACCAGATGGTTTGTCCTCCCACACACTCATGAACAGGTTTGCATAACTAGGCGCAAACTTGGTCCCCATGGCGGTAACCGTGACGTTGGAAGATAAAAATTGCCATCGAAATTAAAACATTATGTTAAAGAAAGTAAAGTATACTATCAAGTAGAAATCGATCTGTTTCGCTGCCATCTCTGATCTTGTTAACGTTTGAATGATCACATGATAAAGTCACATGAACATTCACAGAAGTACATTTAGGGTGCACATCACAATAAACATTTTTAATTTTCTAACATTGCTGTAGTGAAAACCAAAGTGAAAAGTGAAAAATAAAAGTGAATAAAATATTAAAACACGTTGAGCAGATGGTTAAGACCCAAACAGGACTAATCTTATGATGCACAAAATCACTAACTGCCTGAACTGTAAGCGTTAATCGCTAGATGTACCTCCTGCCTTATATAAATAATGACGGGTTCAAAACGGTTAGCAAATTGTATTCATATATATAAAAAGCAAGGAGGAATGTCAGCAAACACAAATGTGTAAGACACTGTATGTTACTGCATCCGCAGATCATGAGAGCAAGCAAAAGCGTTACCATTGAATTGCCATTTCATTTTGGGATTCCCTTAATTAAGGCTATCATATGAACGCTACTTGCTTGCAAGTAGCAGAGCTCCAACATCGCTCTCAACATGTACTGGGAGTCCCTGAAACTAGTGACAGTAGTAATGTGATAACAGTTGAACAAAGAATCAATATCTCTATAATCAGTGATATAGGCTAAATTGCCGAGTAAATGGGGGATTCCCTGTTTCTATACTGTCATATGAATGTTGCTTGCTTCCAAACAACACAGCTCCAACATCGCTGTCAATATTTACTGGGAGTCCCTGAGGCTAGTGTCAGATAGTTGTTAGCAGTACTAAATTGACATCAGTGCATGATACTTAGCTAGATGCCTCGTTTCCTCTGCTCACGCTGGGACACAGAATTGCCAAAGCTGCCGATACACTCCTACTAGCTGCTTCCTGCTCGGGATCAGTTGCTCAACGTGGTGTGACGTCACCACGCCACGGTGCCCACGCCCTACGTGTTTCTCTCCAGGCGTTTCTCTCCCTGATCATAGAGATATTGATTCTTTGTTCAACTGTTATCACATTTCTACTGTCACTAGTTTCAGGGACTCCCAGTACATGTTGAGAGCGATGTTGGAGCTCTGCTACTTGCAAGCAAGTAGCGTTCATATGATAGCCTTAATTAAGGGAATCCCAAAATGAAATGGCAATTCAATGGTAACGCTTTTGCTTGCTCTCATGATCTGCGGATGCAGTAACATACAGTGTCTTACACATTTGTGTTTGCTGACATTCCTCCTTGCTTTTTATATATATGAATACAATTTGCTAACTGTTTTGAACCCGTCGTTATTTATATAAGGCAGGAGGTACATCTAGCGATTAACGCCTACAGTTCAGGCAGTTAGTGATTTTGTGCATTATAAGATTAGTCCTGTTTGGGTCTTAACCATCTGCTCAACGTGTTTTAATATTTTATTCACTTTTATTTTTCACTTTTCACTTTGGTTTTCACTACAGCATTGTTAGAAAATTAAAAATGTTTATTGTGATGTGCACCCTAAATGTACTTCTGTGAATGTTCATGTGACTTTATCATGTGATCATTCAAACGTTAACAATATTGACTTCAGTACATAGGTAGCACTCACTAAGTGTTATTCAACACTGGTTATTTGTATCCAATTGTGGATTTGATAGTGAGCAGTGTGCAATACTTTGTGGTGTGCATACTCTGATCTTGGTTTAAAACTGTACAAATAGTCTCACGCCCCTTGGTGTTATCGATGGATGTATACAACGATGCTACGTCACATGTAACTAAAATAAAATTAGGTTGCCATATGATAGGGGTGAGCAATATATTTGAAACATTAAGTAAAGTATTTGATGTGCCGTTTCTAATCCTCGGGGTGAACGCTCCATTCCAATAGCGAGGCTATTTTAAATTTGCCGGGAGGATTGTCATTTTACATGGATCGATTGTGAACAGGTTTGTAAGGATTTAGCGTATAAGATTGTGTTCTGAGATACATTTGCAGCGGTAATACCCCGGACGCCCCCTAAGTACCAAGCTGTCACATAACATGCAATCTTGATGACTGACATTGCCCTTCGGTATCAAAGATGACGTGTCAAACATGGGGAACACGAGATCATAGGACATTGGAGTATGACATCACAAAAGAGGAGTGACAAGAGATATAAAGTGGAAACACATGTGATGAGGGGAGAAGCAGAAGAGATGCATCAGAGGAAGGAACTCCTGTACGATGCGAGCATAAAAAATACAGATCTACCAGAAATCTTCCCAGTCTCACACGAGCAGCTGCAGACTATGATCGATATATGTAGCTGGATAGGATTCCCAGAGAGTGTCCATCAGTGTAAAGGGGGTAACACATAAACCTAAGCGTGTTCGTGGAAGCCAGTGCTAGTAGGACACACATGTGGAACACTAGTACCGGGGACCCCCTGCTACTCTCAGCATTCTTTTTTAACACTCTAACAAACTTGATAATAAACAGGCCTGAACTTACCATATACAACCTATTCTACACACGATCCCAAGCTGGGCTGACACTAACAGTGCCCATAGATAGTATTGGGACCACGGGACCGACGAGAGAGACATTGTATGGAAAGTGTTCCCTGAGGTACCCATTAATCTTCCTTGCAAGTCAGTACATGTGTTTGTCTCAGGGTCCCTCCGAGTAAGCGATGGCTGTGTAATGTAAAAGATTGTTTCAGCATACATAAGTACGATACTTAAAGATATCAATTTCTCAGTGTCATAGACCTCAAAACTCTTGAGAAAGGGCAGTCTATGCCGAAAACGCGTGGCAGGAGTGTTCCCTACTATTTTTGTTTGTCCCGAGTGGTCCCTTTTAGTGTAGTTCAATAAACATTTCATTTTTAATCTTCCCCCTGGTGCAGTTCCATTCATTTGGAGTGGCTTGCGCATCGATCTTCAACTGTTTTCACTTACTTTGGATCGTGCCCGCGCCATGGAGTGATCATCATCCCCTCTGGTATACAATACGTGATGTCCGGGAGAGAGGCGAGAGCAATCGGAGACGGCATCATTGTGAGTACAAGCAACTCCACACTGATCCAACTACACTGTCATCATGCAGCTGGTAATTAATTATATGGCAGACTTGCGTGCATTTATCTCTCCACCTCTCTCTCCCTTCTCATTCTCCATGAGTCCTCTAGTTCAACATCAACTAGGCTTTTTGGCCACTGGGTTGTCGCCTTTGACCACACAGACAGCATATTTGTCCTATGACCTCGACCCTGGCTCTTGCAAGCTACATTATCTCTCTCCTACACAAGGGAGGAGACTTAAGGTCACCTGCTAGTATCTCCAACTAACACTATCGAAATAAAGAGGGGATACATTGGAGGCACTGTGAGATTTAGTTGTGGAATAACACACACACCTCCCCTGTGACAATAATGGGCCAGACTACTTGTATACTAAAATTGTATAAATTGGTAACCAGCTCATTCTGGGAACATAATCCTTCACCATGAGTGCCGGCCATTTTTGAACATACTGGTGTGCTGAAGAACTGGCATGTAGTTGCAATAATAATGGTCCCTGACAGAGTCGGAATACAGCCATAACAAAGTTCTGGGAGCTGTACCCGTATGGTGAAGGGCTCAATAAAGAAGAAAGGTTACGTTATGTAACCAAAGGTTCTGGTATGTATGAAAATATTGACCTTGCCCAGATGCCAATAGGTAGCGGGAACAGGAGAAATCATAAAATGTGGGATATACTGACACCACGATAGTCCCACCGTAGGCCATAAAAAGGATGATCGGACTGATCGGTTGTCTTTTTTTTTTTTTGGGAAAATTTGAGTGGCCCCTAGAGGGAAGCAACTCTAAGCCCATGGAATGAATACAAGGAGGCCCCCACTCAAGGATAAACTGGCCAGATCGCTACTAAAGGTGTGGTGAAGTGACACTACAGCTGCCAAGCACTGTACAGAAACAGGTAATCTCCACACTGGTGGTCAAAAGGTTAATTAGGTCCTATCTCACCAGGTAAATTATAATGAAACTTTCAGTGAAGGTGCATACTGGGCCCACATGCAGAAAGACTCCCACAAGCCACACCCTAGCGAAAGGAACACAAACTGATCCACCTGCCTATACACCTTCTCGGCCCTTCAGCACATGGAAGAAGGCTTGGATGGAAAAAGATGTGTGATTGATCTAAATTAGTGGGTTTACAAGTAGCCAGTATATTAATCCATGGTACCGATACATCTGAAAAAACATCCTGGCATTGAGTAGTTGGATGGGCTTGTTTGTATGGTGCCTCAGTGATGCCAGCTACCCATACCTGGGTACATAATAGTGGAACGAGAAACCTAATGAAGGTTACAGGGCGGGTGGTCTGGGGCCTTGGCAGTGGTTTGCAATAATGATGCCACGAAGACCGAAGTAAAGATGAACAGAAGAGCCATATATCGGGATGAATGCCCAAATATCTTTGAACGGAGTGGTCAGAGTTAAGGAACCACTGTTCACAGGTGATGTACAGGGCTCTGAGTAGAGGGAAGAGAAACACTTCGGTGCGAAGTAGCGGAACACCAGGTAAATGCAGTGTAGCGGCTCTAGAGGGACATCACAACTGACAAGTAGTCCACATGCGGATAGGAGACGTGCGAATTAGCCCCTGACACATCTCTCTGGACAGATTTGCGGACCGATATATGGCAATCCAGATTAGTGTCTCATCATGGACTGTTCGTGTGTGATTGAGTGTGTGAAAGCATATCTTTTCGAGTGAGTGTCCGCCAATGCGCTGCGGTTGCCTAGTGACCCTTCCCAGAGACCCAAAAGGGGAAAGGAGTATGGCAAGATGCAGCGTGCATTCATTGAGATGGTGGTCCTCCGCAAGCAGAGGAGCGAAGTTTATAGGACCAAAATACATTACAAGGTGCGGGAAAGGTGTGTCACAGCGTTCCAAGTGACTGTGAAACACACTTAATCAGAAGGATCCACTGTGAGAGATCCTGTTTATAGATACTTCCCTTCTGGAGGACATCCAGGATGACTATTGGTTAATGCGGAGTACTGTCAGTACCCCCAGGGAGCTGGAATGGGCAACGTGTCAAGTAAGGAAGGAACTGCCATGATGTGCTGGTAAGGAGAGTAATATTATTTATGAAACAACATTAACTCCCTTGCTGCCTGGTTACCAAGCTATACTGCAGAAAACAAAGGAGTTAACGTTGAACATAATAGCATGCTGCTTTGTGTGAAACTTTAGTTGTAGTGGTATAAAAAGGGGACACATTTTTTGGTCCATAAATAAATAACACATTCAACCACCTTATAAATATGATAACATTTATCTTTTTAGAGACATTCAGATAGGGGAAATTTTGACTGTTCAAATGAGACACAATTTTCGTAAGGTCCAGCAACACCTCACTCACTTACTGAATGGTTACACTTGTTTAACAATAGCAACATTTTAACACCCCTTCTCCCTCAGATACAATCTTCAAATCATTTCTACAATGGCATAAGACAGAGGGAGCTCCTGTAGGGTTCTCGCCCAACTGAGCCAACGCAATGCTAGGTGTATCTCTGGTCAGAACAGGGTCCTTCTTTCACAGCTGCCACTAGAAGCCCAGCACTCAACAACATTTCGGCAGGTTAGGTAAGGACAGTTAGCTGACAAAATTTTGCCCCTAAAGTAAGTGATTGTGTTAGAATTAGTGGTTAACTTTTATGGATTTGTGAAGGGATTACGTTTTTAGGGTAAGCTACGGGCTAAGTAATGGTTAAGATCAAGATTTAGAGTAAGGGGTTAAGAGTTCAGCTTCTAAGGGTAAGGGAAAAATTAGAGGTTAGAGGTTTTCAGGGTAAAGGGATAATGTTAGAGGTTTTAAGGTAAGTGGCTAAGGTTTTGGGTAAAGGTTATCATTGGCATTAAAAATACGGTTAGGGATTTTAGTGTAAGGTTTACTGGGTTAGGTTATGAGTTAAGGTTAGGGTTTTTAAGGTAAAGGGTAAGATTTTGGGGTTACCTTCACATTACCATAGTAGCAAAATGCCATATGGCTAAATTCCCAGACACTCAACAGCAGTGGCTACATGGCAGCAGTGCACAGTGCCTGTGGTGGCAAAACGTCCCAGACCTCTCCGGGTTCCTCTGCCACCAGTTCTGATGGAGTACTGGGACAAAATATCAGCAGCGACTTCTAGTTTGCCTCACAAGAGTAAGTGAGTTTAGTGCACTGTATCTCTATCTACGGTAATAATTCATGGATGGTTGAGGATTTAACATTTTGTTACGCAGTTCACTAGTTGGGTTTCATTATGTTTTAGAGGAATACTGGCAGCATCAACCATGCTCTTTCTAGGCCTGAGCAAGGGGATGATAAGCAGGGAGGGCCTCCTGGGACCAGTGCATTGGATACATGACCTACAACAGTTGCTGGAGGAGGGGTATGAGAAATACAGATGCAGTCTTGAATTTTGTCTTCGCCATTTAGGGAAATAACCCAAACACTAAGCACTCACCGTGGCCAGTGCCTACTGGCTTTACTGGCCCATCGGATTAACACTGCGTTTGAAAGGGACTCGCGCTGTGTGAATTCTATCCGGGTTGCACCTGTCTGTAAGAGATGTGCAGTAAGAGTGAGACTGATCAGTCACTCTCCCTCACCTTAACCAGTCAATGGTGGGGCTTTATATTTAATAAACAGTATGGGGGGTCTCTGGAGCGAACCACTTCATTTCAGGTCCGGGGACCCCTGCTTACTGAGTTACAGGCCTGTTTATTGTGTCCAGTATCCCAGTGGCCATGTTTAAATTCTCCCGCGTCACGGCCACTTTGATCGGGACATTGTAAACATAGAAGAGGTATACAGTACCGCAACCCATAATAGGGCCGGTAACTTGGAATCAAGGGGTCGCCAAGGCTGAAATTAATGCGGTTAAGCTCAGGAGAACCCCTGCTACAATAATATGTTATAAAATAAAAGCACAGCTTCATTACCTTATCAGCTAGCCGCTAAGGCAATGAAGGGGTTTCAGTCATACTACCTGGTTTATGTAGGAAGAGGGGTTTGAGTAAAGTGGGTAGTTGCCCCAGGGTGGGTGGTTAAGCATCTGGGATGGTTGGGGAGGAGTTAACCCTGTCATTACATTAGCTGTAGTAACTGCTATGATAATTAAGGGTTAACCCCTCCCACTATCCATCCGAGCCTAACCACCCCACCTGGGGCAACTACCCCCTTCTACCCAATAAATTTACAATACAAATACCACCCTCCTCTCTCTCAACACATACCGTATAGTACAGTAATGGGAAAAATCCATATTATCCATATCTGGATAAAGCTCATTGCCCATAAAAAATTAAAACATTACCAAAACATTACCCAACCACCATATAGTAAATTAAAATTTGAAAATTACCGCTGAAAGGAGGAAGGCCATCCTCGTCCCCCTCTTCTTCCTCCTTTCAGTGGGCACCGACAATAAATAAAAAAAAACTAACTACTGACCACTTAGTAACTGGGTAATTAGCAGTTATAAACCCTCCCGTTACCCACCCGGAAGCCTAACCACCCTCCCTGGGGCAACTACCCCCACCTCCTCTACACATTGATTGGCAGCGTAGTACATCATGCCCTAGGCATAGTTTGCCACTATGTCAGTCAATGGGCAAGCTGCTAATAAAACAAATCAGCATCAAATATAAAATACATCAATTTGAATAAAAAAATGAAAATAAACCAATTGATTGGCATAGTGGCACACATGCCTATGCCATCAATGTACAGTACAAGCTGCAAATAAAAAAAAACAGCACAAAATAAAAAAGCATTTAATTTAAAAAAAAAATTAAAATTTGGATGTAGAAGATGATACACAATTTCATCTATTGACCCAGGAGTGCAAGAACAAAAGTAGATTAAATCCCCTCCGCGTTAACCACACTATTGAAACCTACATCTCCTTGGTACAGAAAAAATATCAATGCCTTAAATATGAGACACACCAATTTCTCTAAACACACAGGCCATCATAAGGACAAGAAATGGACCCCAATTTGTTATAAAAGCCAGCTGACAAGGAGATGCCATTATGTGATGAAAAAGGTTGTACTATAGGGAAGATCATTAGACAACACTCAGGTATATCTAACTACAGAATGGCTACTCAAAACCTTCCTCGGATGAAGCTAAAAAGATCTTGCTACAACCACATAACTCCAGTGCTATATTTCTGCTGAAAAGTCACAAAAACTTATGAGACTTTCAGGCGTCCCATCGTGGCAGTACTGAATAATATTTCCAGCATTAGCCATCTTTTGGATAAATTGCTTTGCCCATTGGTAATTAATTCACGGTCCTACTGTAATATCCAGGATACACTTAATTTTTTAAGAAAGACTGAGGAATTTCCACACTACATTACATTAGAAGTTTTGCTGGTGATTTTTGACTTGAACAGCTTATACAACCTCCAATCCCACTGTAGAGGGAATCGAGGCTGTTAATGTGTCCCTTAATTTGGAAGGCTGTTCACGCCTAAAGAACGCATGTTTCCCATGATCTTTTGGATATCATCATCAGGGAAAACTTTTCCTCTTTTGAGGATACTTTATATATCCAAGTACAAGGTACGGCAATGGAATCGAAAGTGGCACCCACATATACGCCAGCATATAAATGAATCAGTTCGAGAACGATTTTGTTTTTCACAATCCACTATTCATGATTGGTGGATGTATGTTGGTGACGTACATAGATGACATATTCCTTATCTGGCAGGGACCGGGAAGAATCTGGTACCTTTTATAAGCATATCAACTCCTCACAAGATACCATTGGTTTAACCTCTGTGATTAACTAAGGCCTCGTCTAGGGTTAGTGAGCATGCACAGTGACGTCAGGCGCTCATGCTGATTGGGCGATTACTGGCAGCTACTTGTGCGTGTAAGGGGGGCATGCCAGGAGGCGTGCACGTGACTTCATGTGACTGTTTCACCATCAATGGCTGACTACCGCACGTACCAGGGCAAGCACTACAAATAAAAAAATTTGTCTTGCCAAGCATTGCGCCTCTGCATGCTCGAGTGCACGCATGTGTGCAGCATGGACCCAGCCATTTACTTTAATTGTTATCATCGCACACTCATGAGCAAGCTCTCAGCCTTGACGAAGCCTAAGACAGCTTTTAAATCCTGGACACTACCATTCAGATCATTATCAAAAGTTGAATTAGATATGTATACTAAATTGAAAAAAAGAGAAACAGTGGCGCTCCCTATGGTGGTGAATCTATTTAGATCCCCTAAGGTGGCATACATCAAGAAAGAATGTAAGGCTCAGAGTGACGGATTAAATGTCAAGATTAATACTGGCCCTTATGGTACTCCGGCTCATAAAATAGGATCAACCCCTGATCTCAGTATAATGATGAAAGAGTGGAATGAGCCATCATCGATATATCTCCGCCAGAGGACCAATTCTGCGCCAAATCTGTTGGGGGACCAGATGGTATTGTCCTCCCACACACTCATGAACAGGTTTGCATACACTAGGCGCAAACTTGGTCCCCATGGCGGTACACGTGACGTTGGAGATAAAAATTGCCATCGAAATTAAAACATTATTTAAAGGATAAAGTATACTATCAAGTAGAAATCTGATCTGTTCGCTGCCATACTCTGATCTTGTTAACGTTTGAATGATCCCATGATAAAGTCACATGAACATTCACAGAAGTACATTTAGGGTGCACATCACAATAAACATTTTTAATTTTCTAACATTGCTGTATTGAAAACCAAAGTGAAAAGTGAAAAATAAAAGTGAATAAAATATTAAAACACGTTGAGCAGATGGTTAAGACCCAAACAGGACTAATCTTATAATGCACAAAATCACTAACTGCCTGAACTGTAGGCGTTAATCGCTAGATGTACCTCCTGCCTTATATAATAATGACGGTTCAAAACAGTTAGCAAATTGTATTCATATATATAAAAAGCAGGAGGAATGTCAGCAAACACAATGTGTAAGACACTGTATTTACTGAGCATCCGCAGATCATGAGAGCAAGCAAAAGCGTTACCATTGAATTGCCTTTTCATTTTGGATTCCTTAATTAAGGCTATCATATGAACGCTACTTGCTTGCAAGTAGCAGAGCTCCAACATCGCTCTCAACATGTACTGGATCCCTCAAACTAGTGACAGTAGTATGTGATAACATTTGAACAAAGAATCAATATCTCATGATCAGTGATATAGGCTAAATGCCGAGTGAATGGGGGATTCCCTGTTTCTACTGTCATATGAACGTTCTTGCTTTTAAACAACACACAGCTCCAACATCGCTGTCAATATTTACTGGAGTCCCTGAGGCTAGTGTCAGATAGTTGTAAGCAGTACTAAATTGACATCAGTGCATGATACTTAGCTAGATGCCTCGTTTCCTCTCGCTCACGCTGGGACACAGAATTGCCAAAGCTGCCGATACACTCCTACTAGCTGCTTCCTGCTCGGGATCATTTGCTCAACGTGGTGTGACGTCACCACGCCACGGTGCCCACCCCTACGTGTTTTCTCCAGGCGTTTTCTCTCCTGATCATAGAGATATGATTCTTTGTTCAACTGTTATCACATTTCTACTGTCACTAGTTTCAGGGACTCCCAGTACAATGTGGAGAGCGATGTTGGAGCTCTGTCTACTTGCAAGCAAGTAGCGTTCATATGATAGCCTTAATTAAGGGAATCCCAAAATGAAATGGCAATTCAATGGTAACGCTTTTGCTTGCTCTCATGATCTGCGGATGCAGTAACATACAGTGTCTTACACATTTGTGTTTGCTGACATTCCTCCTTGCTTTTTATATATATGATACAATTTGCTAACTGTTTGAACCCGTCGTTATTTATATAAGGCAGGAGGTACATCTAGCGATTACCCTACAGTTCAGGCAGTTAGTGATTTGTGCATTATAAGATTAGTCCTGTTTGGGTCTTAACCATCTGCTCAACGTGTTTTAAATATTTTATTCACTTTTATTTTCACTTTTCACTTTGGTTTTCACTACAGCATTGTTAGAAAATTAAAAATGTTTATTGTGATGTGCACCCTAATGTACTTCGTGAATGTTCATGTGACTTTCAGGTGATCATTCAAACGTTAACAATATTGACTTCAGTACATAGGTAGCACTCACTAAGTGTTATTCAACACCTGGTTATTTGATCCAATTGTGGATTTGATAGTGAGCAGTGTGCAATACTTTGTGGTGTGCTACTCTGATCTTGGTTTAAAACTGTACAAATAGTCTCACGCCCCTTGGTGTTATCGTATGATGTTACAACGATGCTACGTCACATGTAACTAAAATAAAATTAGGTTGCCATATGATAGGGGTGAGCAATATATTTAGACAAGTTGGACGTGACACCTTTCTTCAAAAGTATGTTGTGACTGGGATATCCTATCTCAGAGTTACCACAGATGTTCTCAATATGCTCACCCCTATCATATGGCAACCTAATTTTATTTTAGATATATCAATGATGTGTTTTTTATTTGGCAGGGGGGCGAAGAGAGCCTGAAACTATTCATCGACTATATCAATCAGAATGATCAGAATCTTATATTCACGTCTCAGTGGAGTCAGTCAACAATAGACTTCCTTGACCTTGCCATTTATATTGAGGAAGGTCTGATTAAAACTTAGACCTTCTTCAAAGAAGTGGACTGCAATAACTATCTCCTAAATAGCAGCTGTCACCATCGAAGGTGGTTATCAAATATTCCATCGGGCCAATTTTGACGCATCCGCCGCAACTGCACCGACAACAATGTTTTTAAAGAAAAGCATGCCTTTTAGAAAACCGTTTTATTGAAAGGAATTACGATAGGGACCATTTAAATACTGCATTGACACAAGTCAGCCAAATTGATAGGACGACACTTCTAGCGCCTGGAGAGAAAACCAAAGGTGGAGAGTTTATGACCCCTTTTTTAACTAAATCTAATCAAGACGCAGATAAAATACAAAAATTCTTAAGCGTCACTGGCACCTCTTAGAAAGTGATCCAGTTTTAAAAGAGCATATACCGAAAAACCCAAGAATAATTTTTAAAAAGGCTGATAATATTAAAAATCAACTTGTGCCAAAAGTTCTTAAAGAATCTAGTACAGTACCAGTATCAAGACCTCTTGGCTCAATGAAATTTTAGGTTTCCACAAGTGGCAAACATGCAAAGCATGCCACCATGGTTCAAAAGAGAAAATGCTTTTTAAGTCTACAGTAACTGGCAAGAAATTTACAATGAAACAGTTCATCAACTGCCGTTTGAGCTTTGTTGTGTATATGCTCGAATGCCCATGTGGTCTCCAGTATATTGGACGCACTAGTAGACCACTACACGTCCGCATACTGGAACATATGAGCAATATAAGAAAACAACTTCAGACTCACAGTGTGCCCAAACATTTTCAAACCAAACACAATAGCGATGTGACAGGTTTGACATACCGTGCTATTGAGCAAGTACCTTCTTGCTGGCGAGGTGGAGACAGAATGTTAAAACTATCCCGTAAACAAACATTCTGGATTTATAAACTCAAGACATTGGCCCCAGGAGGTCTGAATGCAGATATTGACATCGCTTAGTTTTTATAAATTATGCACTTTTTATATCCAATACTTTTTTATATGAGCCCTTTTTTCCCTCATTCATTTGTACTGCCATTATCTATTTTTATCATTTTTTATTTTCTCTTTTTTATGTATTATCAAGTATGCATTATTTGTTATGTGCTTTGATTGTATTAATATTTACTTCGATTGGCATTAACACTCTGCCAAAGACACTCTGCCATATTACTCTCCTGTCTGTTCTATTTTCACTCTGCTCCCAGTGGCGCACAGCATCTGTTTATCCCTGACCAGGACGTCATTCCGATTGACGTCACCAAATTTAATGCATGCGCAGATGCCCTCCATGAACGCGACATCCACGGCGTACTACGCATGCGCACATCATGGCGCCGACTGACAGCGCAGCAGAATCTGCGCCAGATGGAATCAACGCTTGCCATCATCTTTCATGGACTGCAGCCAATCCGCCTAGCATTAGAAATATACTT
Organism: Ascaphus truei; assembly: GCA_036426205.1. Lineage (NCBI taxonomy): Eukaryota > Metazoa > Chordata > Amphibia > Anura > Ascaphidae > Ascaphus > Ascaphus truei. The sequence goes on along the minus strand of WSYH01000529.1, from coordinate 51,366 downwards.
TAAGCTCCAGATATTTCAAGCTATCACCTGAACCTGACGAAGGAAATTGACTTTCCGAAACGCGTCGTTCGAGGTATAGCGTGGAGCCTTTTTGACCTGCAACTGCTCCCGTAGCTGCTTCTAGCCTCTGGAACACAGCCCTGCACCCGGACGCGGATAAGGGGACTTACTGCTACCAGAACTGGTTCTAGCCACGGAGACTACATTATTGATGTAAGTCTTTGAGCTTTTAATTTATCCGTTTTAATAAAATCACTTTTTATCTTTCCATCTGTCTGATTATCAACTACCCCGAGTCCAAACTGCGTGACTACAGATACAGCAATTACAGTTGATTACATGTTGCAAGCTTTTGCCCTCATCACCTACACTCACAAAAGCCTGTGTGAGCTTATTTAACTATTTATTATTTTTATTAACACCATAGTGTGGTTTAAATCTCTGTCCTTCCACTCACTCTGGATCTCTATATGTGTGTTTGTTCCCTGTGTTTTTCTGCAAGACACTAAGATCGCAGATAAAGTTACCACCCACAGTGGACCACACGCTGCAAACAGTTGCCCTAAATGTCATCACTATCACAAGCCCGTGTGAGTGTATTTATTTATTTATGCACTTTGGCTGGTGACACCCTAGTGTGTTTTAGCTTTGTTCACTCACTTTGGACCTTCCTCTGTGTGTCTGTCTCTTGTGTGTTTGTCACGGCTCTTATGAGCCAGAACATACGGATATAAGAAAACATCAGCAAGTGACCCACGCAAGCCAGTATCCGCTCCAGTAGATGATCCCACTTCGTGACCAGACCAAGAACTTCAAAGACAACTCTGAGGGATCCTGCTCACATGTGCCCATGTGAGTATCTATAGTATCACCACCCCTCAACCTACCGTTTATTTACACTCTTCAATTTTACCACAATTTATTGTCTTATGCTCCTTCTCCTTACATGCACTCATCTCCACTCTTTTCAAAATGTATACTAAAATAACAGATAGAAACAACTTACTACATTTTCAGAGTTGCCATCCCCCGGACACCATCAAGGATGTCCCCTATAGCCAATTTCTTAGGGATAGGAGAATCATTATTACCTCTGAAGCAGTATTACTGAGTCTAAATGTAATGCAAAGGAAATCTGAGAAGAGAGGGTATCCTGCCCCAGTCCTCCAGGATCAACAGGCAAAGTTGATATCCCTTTAAGGACATCATTACCTCATAAGGGACCTCCGAATCAGGGCCTGAATAGAGAATTATCCATTCCTTTTGTTTCAATCTATAGCACCTGAAGTGGACGGGTGAAAAATATTATCTTGCGGCACTGATGACTCATTGCCTCGGTCTTGACCACTTACCCTCTTTTTTCATATAAACGAGGGAAGAACCTTAGAGATCACCTTATTAAGACTGAATAAGGGGGCAGAACACAGACTGTCAGGGACGCCTAGACCTCCTGCCTAGCCATAGCTTCCTTGTCCACTGGGTGTGCTGCTGCCTTCTGTTGGCTCTGGGTTCCTCTGTCTGTCTGTCTTCTTGTTGCTCCTTTCTCTGTCCTTTATAGCTTGCTTCCTGTCTGTTGCTTTTGCCTTTGCTTCAAGTCAGACTCCTACAGTATGCACATGCCTCTGTCTTTGATTCCTGATCTGTTCCTGTACCTGTACCTGTATTTGAGTCTGTTCACAGTAAAAGCCCTTGCTAGTAATCTGGCTTGTCCCTGTTTGTTCCTGCTCCCCGGTCTCAGTCCCTGCTCCCTGTTCTCAGTCCCTGTCCTGCCCCGCCTGTCCTGTTCCAGTCTCCTCGTTGCCGACCTCTGCTTGTTACCTGACTTCGCTACCTGCCGCCTGCCTGGAACCCCCCTGCTTGTTACCCCCCTGACCTCGCTTACCTGGCCGCCTGCTCGGACCCCTGCTTGTGACCCCTACTACGCTCGTGCTGTTCTGGCCACCAAGATCCTACCCGCCACAGGAGTCTCCCGTGACAGAAAGCAAAGGCCACTTCTGGATCTCCCTGGAACAGATTCTTCTTCTGCCTGCACCCTTTCCTGCCTGCTACAGCAGACCACATCCGCATGGTTGAAGATAAGTACTTTCGTTTCTTTTTTTGAAAATCCCAGTTGGGAAGGTTTTTTTTTTGCTGCTAAGTGTTGTGCAAGAATTATTGCGTTCATAAAAAAAAAAAAAAACATTTTTGCTGAGACTAGAACTGTTGCTGCAGAGACTATTGCAGCTTTCTTTGAGATTTTTCTTTTTGTGCAGTGCCTGGGTTAACCCTTGCAGTACCTGTTGCCACCTTTTTAGACTCTGACTTTTCATTCCCTGGATAAGGCTTGTCTCTGCATCACTGGTTGGACCACTGCTGTTCACAGGGTTCCCATTTCAAAAGACAAGAGTGCTTCTATTATTTTTTTACTGCATACTGTGATTTTTCCTGCAATCTGTAGTTTTTCATATGATTGGTTCTAAGGTTTCAGGTTTACCTGCAAGTTCCCCTAAAGTTTGTTTCTCTGCAACATATGATATCCCTATGCCTGATATCAAAGGTTTCAGATTTGACTGCAGGGTTCTCTGTCTGATATTCCTATGTCCGATGTCAAAAGTTTCAGATCTAACTACAAGTTTTCTCTTTATTAGTTTCCTGCTGTCTATGATATTTCTATGCTTGATATCTCAAGTTTCAGATTCAACTGCAGGTTTTCTTTGTCTATATGATATCCCTACGCCTGATGCCTAAAGATTCAGATGTAACTGCAGGTTCTCTCTGTCTGTATGATATCCCTACGCCTGATTTCTAAAGTTTCAGATATAACTACAGGTTTCTTTGTCTATGTTTTTTCCTTGCATTTTTAAATCTCTGTTACTGATGCTAAAGTCTCAAAAGGTCAGCTCTCCGATCTTGTGTCTCTCTGTGTCTAATATTCCTGTTGTTCATTCTAATGCTTCTGTTTTAAAAACACATTTCCTCTTTACTGGTTTCTTGGGTAGTGTGGTTTCCCCATGTCTGAAATTATGGCTCCCACTCAAACAGTCTTGAGCAGTAAATGTGAACACAGTACCACTGATTCTTCAGAACTTCTCAAAGCAAGGAAGAAGAAGAAAAAGAAGGGAGGCATTACTGTGTAAGTTGCATAAGGAATTAAGAATGAAAATTTAACCTCAGAGTCTGCATTTGATGAAAGAGATATGCTGCAGCTTAAGGCAACTAACAGACGTATCCCAAGAATAGTGGAAGAGAAGAAAGATGCCCCTACTCAGACGCTTCAAGCTGCACAGAAAGCGATTGATTGTCTTTATGGATGTTTAGATAAGGAGCAAGAAGCTAATTCTGCACTACAAAACTGTCTATCTTCAGCAATTGCTAAGTGTGTTCTCCAGGAGAAAGAAAAAGAGCAGTTGGAGAGTGACCTGGATGGCATTTCAGCTGAGCTGGAGAAGGCATATACTGATGCTACTGAGAATCGGCGCCTCGCTTCTAAAAGTAACGAATTCCTGGAAATCTCTATGAAGGAAATTGACAGGCTTAATACAGAGCTTAAAGTCTCCCAGGAGGAGGTTTGCTACTTCAAAAAAGAGATGGAAGTCGTTCGGGAGGAGAGATGCTACTTGAAAACAGAGATACGTTCTATGAGAGACGCCTCCGAAGAGTTAAATAGTAGATTTGAAATTATAAACCAAATGAGTAAGAACTTCTCTGTCCAAGCCAGTGAAGGAGCAGGAGATAAAAGAGCTCCATAAATCATAAGAGAGAAGAGACTAGGTAGAAGAAAAGTCAAGATTGCAATTAGCGCTGCGAAAAGCAGAGGGTGACTGGGAAAAAGAAAATATCAGTGTGGAGAATGACAGGGTGATCTTGTCAAGTAAGTCGGAGAAGCCTACGCTTGATTCCTGCCCAGTACCCAACTTTCATGGCACGGTTGACGCAGCACACTGGAAGCATCTCAGAAAGGTTCACAGGCTTACTACGAAGCTGGAAGCCTCTAAGGAGAAGAGTTGCCACTTCAACACAGAACTATGTTCATTGAGAGAAATCTTCGAGAGGTTAAATATCAGTTTTGAAACTGTAACCCAAGAGTGCAAGAATCTCTATGTCCAGTCAGTGAAGGAGATAAAGAACTCCATAAATTAGGAGAGGAGAAGAAACAGTTGGCCCGGAAAAATTAGATGTGCAGACAGCACTGCAGAATGCAGAGAGAGTGCTGCAAGAAAACAGTGTCTCCCTGGAGCGGCGCACACACAGCAGAAAATATTGCTGCAGAATCAGCTGCGAGTACTGGCGTACACATCTGCAGGACACCAAGGAGAAATGGTGGAATGCTGAGAAAAGCAGCGAGTTCGTGCAGGAAGAAAGTTTCCAGACTGCCTACAAAATAAAGATGCTGCAAGATTATTTGAGTCCCCAGTGTGTCCCCAAAGAACAGCATGAGGAGCTGAAGGCCACACTGGCAAACCAGCTCCTCGCTGGAGGAGACTGAAAACTCGAATAGCTGTTTTTTCATTGGGTGATGCCACCGAAACGGCGTCGCAAGAGGAGACCAGGGAGAGCGACTCTGTGTCCCCAATGACTCAGTTCAAAGGCTCAGCCGTCCTTGATGCCCACATTCCTGATGTCTCTGCCCCTGCTTTTGGGCTGAACGCACCCATTCGGGAGTTCCTTGCAGCAACCAATGTACCTGTGGAGTACCCCTGCCCGCTGACAAACCACCAGAGGTGGGTCACCTTGAGTCCACTTCTCAAGCCTCCAGAAGAGCCTGGAGGATCGTCCGGAGAACGCTCTCGAGAGGGGGGAGTAATGTCAGGGTCGCCTAGACTTCCTGCCTAGCCATAGCTTCCTTGTCCACTGGGTGTGCTGCTGCCTTCTGTTGCTCTGGTGCCTCTGTCTGTCTTCTGTGGCTCCTGTCTCTGTCCTTTATAGCTTGCTTCCTGTCTGTTGTTCTTTGCCTTTGCTTCAAGTCCAGACTCCTACAGTATCACATCCTCTGTCTTTGATTCCTGATCTGTTCCTGACCTGTACCTATTTGAGTCTGTTCACAGTAAAAGCCCTTGCTAGTAATCTGGCTTGTCCCTGTTTGTCCTGCTCCCCGGTCTCAGTCCCTGCTCCTGTTCTCAGTCCCTCCTGCCCCCGCTGTCCTGTTCCAGTCTCCTCGTTGCCTGCGCCTCCTCTGCTTGTTACCTGACTACCTGCCGCCTGCCTCGGACCCCTGCTTGTTACCTGACTTCACTACCTGCCGCTTGCCTCGGACCCCTGCTTGTGACCCCTACTACGCTCGTGCTGTTCCGGCCACCGAGATCCTACCCGCCACAGGAGTCTCCCGTGACACAGACCATTTTAGGGACACCCAAAGTAGACAACTTCAGGTGATTCAGCTGCAGCCAATGTGACAGCATGCAAGAAGGAATATTTTTTGTTCACCAAATGTCAGTCAAAAATTCTTTATAAAAAAATTCTATACGTGCTTGTCTAGGAATTTGTCTACCTGGTTTAATGCCTTTAGGGGCTGGGTTATGTTGGTGAGACCACACAGTGCATCAAGGACAGGATTAGACAACACAAAGCCGCTATCCGCAGGTGTGATCTGGAGGCCCCAGTGGCACACCACTTCACACAAACTGGACACAATACAAGCCAACTGCGGCACCAAATCATAGATGAAGTTTAAAAGAGCCATCGGGGCATTATCCTATTCAGACGCCTACATCATTACAGATAAAATCCAAATGGATTAGGCAACTAGGCACCATGACACCTGAGGGTATTAACACAGAACTTGTTCTAAGATGTTGGTTTTAATGAATGGGTGGATTATGCCCAGGTTGATTACCCCATTATGGTGCCTATCCCTATGTCGTTATAGTCTCTATAGGTGACTAATGTGCATGGACCTTCTTGTATTTATGTTATGCTCTTAATTTCTCCTCAGACTTGTCCGCTTCTCATGTCGAGCTGTTGCCCATTGCATTTTAAGTGTTTGTCCGTCACCTGTTCCAGTCTGCCATCCGTCGTTCATATGTGCTTAGTGATCGATCCTTGGCTGCCATGGTCTTCACCCACCTCTACCTTTCCCTCTGCCCTTCCGTTTACAGAACTTCAGTTACTCCGCTTTGGGCTAGGGACATGTCTGGGTGTTTACACCTTTGCTCACTCCAAGGGCTGTATTATCACTTGTCCGGTTTTTCAGTGGTACTCTGTGTCACTTCTTCATGCACATATGACAACAGTTTATGTGATTTATACATCTAATCTTTATTAACCCTTTTTCTCTATGTTCCCTGCTACATGCACCTGCTGCCCCGGATGGGGGGTGGTTAAATTGACAACCTTAAAATAAACATTTTACTGCACTTCCGGGTTTGTGCCGTCTGACATCCCACGTGACTAGCAACATCACCCTGTCCCGAACAAATGGTGCTCCCAGACATAGGCTACACCCCCAATTACATCATCGCTTGGTCGAGATTTAAAGTCTCCATTACAGCTAATCCTACAGATGCCCCTGCTTCAGCTGCACATCAGAAACCATTTTGCTGACTGCCCGAACGTTGTGACCATGCTAAAGGATCCTATAGGGTTTTGTGGCAGATACCAGATTTCAACAAAATGTAATACTGACATGTTACCCACAGTTATTGTCACAGATTGATTTCCAACAAGGCACTTAACATTTTGCAGAAGGAAATGTAATATTTGTTGGTGAATTGTGCCCTGGCTGCATTAGTTAATTGCCCTTGTGGGCTGTCTCTGATTTCACTTTTTTAGGATAGACTGACTATAGTGCTGTACTGGGTTGCCTCACTAATCTCTTAGGTTGTGTACCCATGATTAGGGACTTTACTTATATCCTATGTAGTAGGGAGGTTTCACCACAGGAGCTAATCGGTCTTTGGGAACGGGCCTGAGGAAGGGGCTCACCACCCGAAAAATTGGCCCCCTTATTCCCCTATACCCATTTCCCCTTTGTCTTTCCCTTCCCTCCTTCCCCTTACCCTTCTTTCCCCTCCCTACCCTCATGTTGCATTCTATAGTTGTTGATGGTTTCACATTACTGTGAACATATTTACTATTGTCGTTTGCCATTTGTTTTTCAATACTATACGGTATATACTTCACGCATATTTTGCATTTGTGTGCATTACATACACATTTACTAATATATTAAAATACCAATTGGCATATCCATTATTTCCTCAAATTAATTTTTGAGTGCTGGAACTTCACTTTTTCTTTTAACTCTGCAATACAGCTCTTGGAATCACCTAGTGATCATACTTGGTATTGCAGTATAGTTGTGATTGGCGATAACACACATAGTTAAACTGCGCCAGCAGACATGCAAAATTAATCAGAAATTGTATAGCGTGCCATAGGGTGTCATAGCATCTTCTACATCTGTACTTACTGTATGTGTGCTGTATCATTCTTTTACATTGATTTGTGAATGAAGACCTACTCTTCTGACATTGAAATGACAATACTGCCCACCTAAAAAGGAACGTGATTTTTGAACTGACAACTATCGTTTAATTCACTATTTCTCGCATCAGAAAATTGCTGCAATAAAACACTCAAGTTTAAAATTCATTACAATTAAGTTAAAATCTAGCTTGAGCGAATTTCTTAGAAAAACCTACAGTATGTAATTAAATACTGTAGCAGCAAAAAAAACACAGTTCACATCCAAATTAAATGGAATTTCATCATTATTAACAGTTTCTTACTAATTATACCATGCTGCATAAAAGCCTACACATCATTCTACTAATAATTTAAATCTGTGTTTTAGTTACACATTTTGGCCAAAGCATGATGGCGCCCACACCACGGTAACACCAGATCAAGAAAGTCTAAACTTTTAATGTTATGTATTTTTCTTTTTCTACTATGTCCTCTAAGCTGATCTCCTACTGCCTTTAAAAAATATAATTGAGTTTTCACTGACAACCAGGCAGCCTGGCAAGATCATATGCTTGTCGATATAATTGAATAAAGCTGTGACCTTGTTTCCCCAAAGAAACATTGTATGTTTGTGATGTTTTTTTTTTTTTTTTAGGGTTTGCTCTAGTTAAGCATTGTGATTCCTCACAAAGTTGTCCAGTTATAATGATGTTGAATAGTAACCTCCGAAGAATCAATGTTTGTATGATTTATTTCTAAATATGAGTCTAACCATTTCCAGACAATTGAAAATACTGTACGGCAAACTCACAGGCCAGATTTGCATTTACTGTACTCATTTCTAAAAGACCAAACCATGCTGGCTGGTGTGAGAGGTATGTGATTTTTTCAGTCGAAATGTTGTCTTATTTCTAGTATTGACCAACATACCACAGAGCAATTGCGTGCTTAACCTAGGTGTAGACCCGGTCCCCTGCGCGGTACCCAGAGACCCCCCTCCTTGATCGCCGTACGGTCGCGGGTGCCGCTGGAGCCAGCGACGGACCCGCCAGCTGCTTGCAAGGGTGGGGGCCGGAGCAAGGAGCACTCCGAGGCTCTGCGGCGCATCCGGCTAGCGGGGGCCACCATTGTAAATGCGCGTGCATGCGCAGTGGTCGCGCATGCGCAGAAGAAGTTCGGGAGGTGCGGCGGCCATTACCAAAGTTGCGCATGCGCAGTATGAGCATGCTCGCGGCCCCAATGTATCTGTAGCCTCCGCGGGACTACAAGTCCCATGAGGCCAAGGTAGGCAGACACCAGGTGTCCCCGAGTGGCCAATGAGAGGCCAGGATTCCCGGGAGCAGGGAAAGAGATACATTTCGCGGGTTTTGCAGAACGTCAGTTGGAGCTGGGAGCTGGGTGAGTTAGAGTGTGTGTGCAGGGAGCAGTAGCCCCTGGCACTAGGCCTAGTTAATCCCAGAGGCCCCAGATAACAGTTGCCATTTGCCCCAGTTTGTGGTTGCTTCAGGGACAGGCCCTACTTGAGGAGTTCTGCCCCTTTAGCTGTTTGGGTTAAATTAGAAGCCACTCAGTGGCGCGCAGCTGATTCCTGGGCCTGGGCTCAGACCCCCCAGAGTTATATAGAGACTATCTTTACGGAGGCCACGCCACGCAGTGACTCGGCCTGCTGGCGGCAGACGGATCCCCGTCAAGGTACAGACGGTGCGGAGCCGTGGTGATATTATCCATGCCGGAATTCACCCCACGCGTAGGAGGACGTCTCGTCGGATCAGGCGGATCCATACCAGTTGTATAGCGGTACCCGCGGGCTGGAGCCCCGGGCAGGTATCTATAAATAGTGCACCAACACGTCCAGGGATAGCGCTATCTCCAACACACTTGGGTGGGTTTGAACATAAGGTACTTTGGGGAAATACCTATGTTGATGTGTGCACCTGGTGCACGTCCATGTGTGTGTGTATATGCATTATTCTGTGTGGTACAGGTACCGAAGTTATTATTAGTAGTTACAATAGTAAACAGTTATTAGCATACACTGTGTGCGTGTTTTATTATTGAGGTTCCTGTAAGAGGACCATCCCACTCAGGTGGGAACCCTTACAGGTGGAGGCGCTGTATACGACAAATCAGGTAACCCCAGGCTCCCAGTGGCGGAGGTTCAGGTCTTCTGTGAGCCTATCAGGTAACACAAGTGTAGAATTCCCCACATGGTCCCTATCTGCGATGGGGGGGGGGGGGGAAGGTGTTACATAAGCAATTAGCCAGCCTTACACTTAAGCTTATTGGGTGGATACAAATGTTATTCCTTTTTCTAATTTTTACTAAAAAAGTTAAAACATTCTTATTTATATAATATGCTTACCACTTAAACAGTTTATATGTGCCAAATGTATACAGTAGTACTCCAACAGATCTCCACTCTGTTTTAGGATACCTTAAATTTAACTCCACCTATGCTGGTTAATCTGCAATACATAATGCATATTTCACAGGACGTTCAGTGCCTGAATATAACATTTCCTGGCCAAACATGTTTTAAATATTGACAATATGACCTACTGTACTTTACACTACAGAATGTGAAATAAGTACATTTTTACAAGAAAAGCTGCTCTATTAAAAATGGCTAAAAAAAAAAAAAAGAAGATATTACCACAGTAAAAATTACAAATATGGAAAGATAATGATTTCTAGTTAATTATCACTAAATGAAAGGAGCAAAATATAAGAAAATGTTAATGCTTATCACTCTGTTGATACAAGTTTGTGTTGATCATGCCCATTAGAAATTGGCCACATACTCAGATGTTAATTAGATCATAGTCTATTAGAGAAAATGAACATGCTGCGTAAGTTCATATCATTAATGCCTAAAAAAATGCAATCTCATTATGGTTTAATGTTAAGTCATTTTTTATCTAGAAAAACATGACTAAACTTACAAGTTTGAAGAGAAAAAGATTTTACAGCTACATGTAATGTGTTTACCAATTTAGCATTCAGCTCATTTTATTGCAGTACTGTATATAAGCATTATGATTCATCTTTAATGGGATGCCTTCTTACCTTTATTATTTTTATATTGCCCCTTTTCAATTTCGGTCTGCAGTCTTAGAATACAGACATTGAAATTTAGCATAATAAGTGTAAACATAGGTTTATCAGAAGTATAGTGTATGGCCCTCATATTAATCAAGTATACATCTCATATACAGTATATATCTATACCAAAAGCTGAAACACCCGCTTCACTCACTCGAGATGCAGGAGATTCAGTAAATCTATTGTGAAAAGATGAGAGAGAGAGAGAGAGAGAGATAACACATTGGCCATTATTCTATAAAAGTGTGATAAGCACGGATGACGTGATATTGCAGGAAAAGCCCCATTAAAGTCAATGGGGCTTTTCATACGATAGCACGCCATCTGTGCTTATCACACCTTACAGAATAAGAGCCATTGAGCGAAACGTGCACAAAGGGGTACACCTGAGAACTTGAAATGTTGTTAATTTAAGTTATTTAATTATAATTAGTAAATAAAGGTGGAATTGTTTTATTGTTTTTTTTTTTTTTTTTTTTAAAGAAAGGTGAACCATAGTTTTTTTTAATGAATTCCTAAATATTTGCAAGTGTGAATACTGTAAATGCCATAAAGGTATTAATACTGAATAAAATGTGCTTATTTCTAGTCAAGGGTGATTAACGGTCCAAATAAACCTTCTTATCAGCTTCATGTACAATACAGGTAGTCTCATTCTTGCTTGCTGTTCCCTTCAAATAGGAATAGACCATGGGATTTCAGATCATTCCTGGTGTCTGAGGAGGAGGAGGGATCAGCAGGAGTCACTGATCTGAAATGAATCCCCCGCGTACCCTACCAGAGCACTGGAAGAGGTAAGGATCAACATGGGGGAGACTTGTCTTTGGGCACTGAAAGGGTTAAGGAGGGAAATGCAATAAGAATTAGAAAGGGAAATGAGGTTTTGTCTATCTCTGCCTCATTGACCCGAGTCGTGTTTGGCCCCTTTGTAAGGTCGCGGATATAGTAGGCACACGCGATGGAGCGCATGGCGTTGTGCACGCCTGTCAGCCGAGCGATTTGTGGCCTGTGAGCCACAGTGACGGGGATGCATAACTGTAACCTCACATGATCGGTTCGCCCCCATTGGCTGAGCGGTGCACGTAACCCGGCCGTCGCGCCACAAATTCAACATTTTTAGTCGGCTGAAAATTCTGCCTCTCCATCGCGCTTCCTTGCACGCACTATGGCCCCTGCATTTTTTTACAGCCGTGCGCGCCGTAGTGCGGGCCGGCGCGCGCACCATGGCTGCGGCCTACACTTTCTGAGAATCCCATATTATGAGCCAAAATGTATTATCTCTAGTTAATGTGTCAGAGTAGATGTCATATGTATGTTTGTCCTGTAAAGTATGAGTTTTATTAAATGTTTGTTTTTTTTGTTTGACTGCCTCAGTCCCTCCTAGGGCAACAGTGATGTACTGTAATGACATTTAATAGGTTAAATGTAGGTGTTTGGAGCCATATAAAAATTAAGACTAGTATTTTTCAAATATTTTTAAAATCCTTTTTTAAACGCTTACATTTTTTAATAATAAAGATTTAGAGAGTTTTTTTTCATTCAGATTTCTTTTGGTAATAGGATTATTTCTCATTTATAATATCAAGAGGTAACTTTTTATTTTGCTCTTTGTTGATGAAGTAATTATGATGCCATTATAAGCAACATAGCTAATCAACATGTATTCAGTGAACCAGAAGAAAATAAAAACATATTAGATTCACAGAATACAAGTACCGCAAGTACAATTATTACTTTTACTGTAGGATGATTGGATTTAAAAAGAATCTGATGCCACGTTTCTAAGATGTATAATTTGTCCTCGTGAGAAGCAAAAAGTTGATATGTATAAAAGTAATGGTTCTAAGAAATGTTTTTTGTTTGTGTCAATACAGTTGACTTCCTGTGCAAAATGCAAATAAGTCTAATCTTTGAAACGTGCATTTTTTTTATGGAAATGAGATAGAGTACTGGAAATTCAATCTGATGCTTAATGCATCCAACTATAAACATTACACTTTAGGTAATTTCTTTGTGTCAGGAAGTGAACAGTGTGTTGTTCTATTGCAATGTGACTTTGTACTGAGCTGTATTCTGCTAAGGTTAATCACTGTTTGTTGCAATACAGGTTATAATGATTGAGGTCAGATGATTCATACATGTATTTAATGTATGCTCTATCTATCTTTCTTTGTCTATCTTTAGCAATCTACTATTGGATATGAAATTCCATAGGTTGATGCAAAGGAGCACAGCAAGCAGTAGGAAGGAAAAACAGGGGGGGGGGGGGAATATGATGCCAGATAAGTTAAAATAATTTATTAAAGAAGTGCACACATGGTATGGAGCAGGTGAACACCGCTCTAACACGTTTCGCGCAAAGGCGCTTTGTCAAAGTGTGAGTACACTTGGATGTTAGTTGTTTAAATAACATATCACCCGCCAAACGTAAATCCCCGCAGAGTAAGTCACACGCGCAACACCAACGAGACCCAGCCTAAAGAAAGCCGGAGCCAACTGTGCAGCATGAGCGGCACCCTCAGGATGGGGGTGTAGTGACACAATAAAATATACTTACATACAAATAACAAAAACCAAGTGATCAACTTAGAAACAACGTAGAAACAACATTTAAACCTGCAAAATGGAATGTTAATATTCTAAAGTTATTGTTATCTCTTAATTGTTAATGCTCCGATAAACAAATGAATAAACACCTAAGTCCAAGAACCCTCTATCATATAAAGTAATTTTAAGTCAAATAGTGTATATAATATCAACTTAAGTAAATAACTGCAAGAATATGATATACATGTATATATAGAACGCTCAAAATGACTAATTGAATATATCATGAAATAACCTTCAATTGTAATTGCTCTCTTATCTATTTCTCTTCCTGTGTTTGTTCATCTGTACACACACATATATTTATATATTTATATATATAAATTTATATAAATAAATTTATATAAATATATACATATATGTGTGTGTACAGATGAACAAACACAGGAAGAGAAATAGATAAGAGAGCAATTCAAATGTCTGAATTAAACAAACCCCAATTCAATGTGACTACCATGTAATGGTAATCTTTGTATTCGTGTGGTCCATCAGACCTATCAGTCGGACATAAATACTACCATCATTGGGGTGGACACTGAATTGATTATACCATCCAGAACATAAGTTGTGCACATCCACAGTGAGGTCATCTATTTGCTTATCTACAATATGATATGTAATATATGTCTGTGTTAGAGAAGGGCGAATCTGTCGAAATTCGGTTTGTGTTAATTTTTCCACATTTCAGTGCAATTTGTTTCCTTTTTTTTGCTTGAGGACTTGCAAACTTTAATGGAAATTTTCTTCTACAAGTGAAAGTTTTCGTTGCAAACTTGTGAACATTCAATAATTGATGCATTTTTGAGTATTTAAATTAAAAATATAGCGCTATTCATATACATAGTGTCTGTGCTATTTAAAAGTTGCTACAAAAAGTGAAAAAAGGCAAAGAAAAATTGGAAGGGAAACAAGAAAAATAAAAAGAGAACAATTGGTGTAGTATATAAAATCTCTTAAAAAATGCAAACAAAATTATTGAAATTGCACTCATATGTAAGTACCACATAATCTTTATCAAGGGTTAATCATTTATATCTTCAATTGTCTTTATGTTATGCTGAATTAAATCTAACAATGTGGGGTCAATTCAAAACCGACTGGTATAACAGGGATATCTGGAAAGCCTCCTTAATTGTATAAGAATCAGGCACATCTCTCCAGCACGTTCATTAGACAAACCTTGTGCTCTTCTAATGTATTCACAAAAACTTTGAGATAATCTATGTACTAAAGCACCTCCAATAGGTTCATGTCTCCCACCACTCACTCCATCAACTTCTGAAATGTGGCTGGTGATCCTGACAATCCTTGGGGCCCGTTTGAATTGTTTCAATTGATAGAACTCCAGAGGGCATATGAAAGCCATCTTTTCCTTCTCCAGCTCACACATGCAGATCTGATAATAACCACTGCCCAGGTCGAGACCGGCCTCCATCAATTTCTGTAAGTATTATCTCCTCTCTTTAACATACGCTGGTGCTAGTCTGTGCAACCTTTTTTTTTTATTAAAGGGATAGTTATCATGGAAGTGTATCCGGTGCTCCTCTCCCGTGGCACGTCCCACTCATGGGAAGAGGACATTTCAGGCTTTTGAGCCATCTTCTCCCTCAGCCGTCGCTTCCATTCCTCAAGGGAAGTACTGTAACAGTGACCTCTCCGGGAGAAAACATATGACATAAGTATGGTAATGTATAGGGATTTATGTTTTATGTTTTATCCTGTTTTTTAAGGAACTGTCCTGCATTTAATGTACAGTAGGTGTATGTTCTTGTAAACCTTTATCTGTAATCCAAGCACTGTATTTTTTATTTTTTTTTCAACTTTATGTTTTATTCAGTTTTCAGACATACAGCAGTTATAAAGCATAGTATATGCATAGTGATGCTTTGGGCTCTGGATGAACTTTTGCACGCTCTGGAGAGAGTATTTACAATTTCTGACACATTTTTCTACAACAGATTTTGTGTTTTAAGTGTATATTTTTTTCTATTTTAAACAGGGACCTGAGATGCTGGCAGATGTAAAATTAATATATCTTTTGTTTGCATTTCTTGGGTGTTGGATGCATATAACTATGATTGCAATTAAGGGGTTAATATTAACTAATTGAAGGTACCTTTGTGGAGGAGAAAGGTGAGTTGGCTAGAGTATCCATGTGTATTAAAACTGGTTGCATATGCTCTTGTTGTCATGTGCTCACTGGTGTGCTGTTCGTGACAGGTGGTATATGGGGACGGATTGAGGGGAGATATTGTTCATTTGAGGGAACTTTGCGAAGGAGAAAAGTGGAACAGCTTGCGAGCTGTCTATTAACCCAGTCTATTAACCCTTGTCCCGTATGCAGGTCACGTGCTCACAGGTGTGCCATACGTGACAAATGGTGGCTAGTTGAGGCTTAAAGTTCTTCGTCACCGTGCTCTCTGGCTAACACAATACAGTGATGTCAAATCCTGACAGACCTAAAGATGCAACATTAGACGTTGGTATATGTATATTATACTGTAGACCAGTGTTTTTAAACAGGGGTTCCTAGGAACCCTTGGGTTCTTTGGACATTCCTAAGGGTTCCATGCAATTTTCAGGTCATTTGAAAAGTGTACCAACTACAGAAGAATTGACATTATATCTGATCCCAGATGCGCTATTAGAGAGGTTTGGGGTTCTTTACAATGCATCTGATCTCCAACACGCTACTAGAGAGGGTTGGTGCTTCTAACAATGCATCTTAACCAAAAAAGGATCAAAATCACTGCCGTAGACTGAAACTGTGCACTGGAACCCTCACCCACCTCTGCTCACCTTTTAGCTAGCCCCTCCCATGCTACCAGTTCTTTATGTTTGTTTGTTAATCACAAAAGAGCTACAGTATCTTTCTAGACCTTATTAAATTACTGGACATGCTCTGCACTTCTGTAATGTGCATAGTTTAAAAGCAGCTAAACCCTCCCTTACTTGGAGCTTGTTGAGTGACAAACCTGCATATTGGCTGACAGAGTCGTTACAAGTCTAAGATTGCATAGCACCACAGTCTGTAAACTTTCTGTAAATAATTTGATAACTGTTATTTATTGAATAGCTATTACAAACCTGTACATATTATAAAGTGATAGGGGAGCCCCTGCTGCTGCCTCATAGAATGTGGACGTGAATGGTGAACGGTGCTTTGGGTATACAATGAATATGTAGAAAGGGTAGAGAAGAACCCAGTGTAGCACTCAAGTTCACCCTCTGGTGATTAGTGTATGGTTTAAAATATAAACTTTATTAATACAACACATATATAAAATAATGGGTGTTAAAATGACGTACTAGAGGTCGTGGGATCGAAATACTGACAGCCATAGGGCTCGCGATCAATATAATAGGTGTCTCCTGTTGTGTATCAATATCACACAGGAAACTAAATCCTTATAAAAAACCTCAGTGAGGGTGAAAGGTAGGGTTAACTCGACGATGTACTATATCACCAGGTCACAATAGTACAGTATATGCATAAACCATAGGTGGTAATGGTGTGACTGGTAGTGACTGGTGTACTGAAACAAATATATTGTGCACCAGTAGGTCTCAATATGCAGTCTGGAAAGCCTTCCTCACTGGTTATATATGTGCATGCAGTGTTGTGTGGAGCTGATCACAGGTAAACCCCAGGGGTTCACAGTGTAGGCTTATAGTACCCTCTAGTGACCTCTGCAACACTGTCACAATTAGTAATAGTAGGTAATGTACTTAGAGTGAAATGGTGGGCACCCTAATGTGACCAGCTATGCACACTGATGAACACTGCATGTGAGGAGGCGGAGGCTGTATGTAGTAGTGATATTAGCTTAGTAGCAGTATATAACAGCACATATCTACCAAGACTGCAGAAAGTACTAAGTGGGGAGCAATAACCCTAACACTATAGCATGACAGGAGGCTTTAGGTGTCCATCGGGGCACTAATAGCCTCTGTAACAGCGCGGGCAGGACACCGCATTAACTCGCGGTCAGAGACATTAATACGGAAGTGATTACAGCCCTGCGCGTGCACGTGTGGAAACAGAGCCGAACTCTTACTGTTTCGCCTTGAGAAAGCCCCTCGCGAAACGCGTGCGTCGGCTCTGTTTTGAACACACTGCTACACCAGCCCATTGTCCTGCTTTGAGAACACACTAGGCTCCAGGGTTAAAACTGTATACACCTGCAGTGAAAACCTGACCCATTTTTGAGCAGAGATACTCACTGTGTAACAAGGAAACATACACACCTCCTCTACCTAAGAACTAGTATTTAAACATATGCAGCTGGACATCCGATCCACTCCAGCGAGATTATACGGGTTCCAGGGCTAATAACTTTCTCAGTAGAGCTCTATACCTTACCTGTTCATCTCTGCTCCGTTTGTGACAAAGTAACACTATCTGTAGCAAGCCTGCTCTGTAAAGTGTGACAATGTGATCCTGTCCAACACTGGAGTATAAATGCACACTACAGGTATATGTTCATACACAGAGGGGAATACCCCATACTGTATATACCCATAGCAAATACCTGATCCTTCTCTAGTAGAGCCACTTAGGAAGCATATACACCTTCCCTGCCTAAGATCCAGCACTCAACTATATGCATCTGGGTATCTGATTCATTCAAACTATATCTGGCAGTAACTATATATGTGTGAAGAGGACAAAGATTAGAACAGTTACTCTGTTAGGGCGAATCAGCTCCGTGATGTCATGGTTGCACCCCCAACATGCCCCCACATGCATGCAACTAGCTGGCCAGGAATTGCACGGCCAAGCAGAGTGCATGACATCACTGCGCTGGAGCACCAGCACGCACAGTCCCAGCCTGGCTGCAGCCTAAGGGTCCAGAGTTGTGTACGCACCCTCTGCATAGAGATTGAGTGAACTGGTGCCTATGTCAAGCACCCAAAAAATTACACCAATGATGACTCTATGGATGGACAAAGTAAGGAAGAAGGATAAAAAACCCAGGGTGAAATAGGCCAATCCAAAAATCAGGACCTTGTAGCCAGTATCCATTGACACCATTGTACAAGAGGTTATAGGCCTTGACTGTACAGGATTTTTGGTTAGTCAGAGCATAGTCTTTACCTCTGATTTTGAGCAGTGCATCACCTTACCACCCACCTTGGATCAGGAACTGGTCTGTGAGAGCAGCAAGGTGTTCACTGCAGAGGTCCCTCATGAGGAAGATAGCTTTTTGACAGCCTCCTGTGACAATGATGTGGACACAAGGCAAGTTCCCCTGTGCTGCTTCAAAGAAGAAATAAAACAAACTTACAGTATGACAGGAATTGTCAGATTTGAAAAATTATGTTTTAAGGGCCTTCAGTGAGTTAAAATCTATGCTCAGTGAAGAACAAACATGATGGACCAGAAACACGGAAAAAACACAGGGACGGTAATCCACTGTAATTTGACGAGTATGTCCCCATCATGCTTCAGGGTCCAAACAGGATCAATGGCAGCACTTCAAATGCCACTGTTAGGGGACCCATGGGCCACAGCACTCCTGAGGTCACAGGGGGTAAAAACAGCACTGCATAAAAAGTCAGAAACACCCTGTCTCCCGGGAAAGCATTGAGAGACATTCCCTTGGCTGTACTTTCTAATATCCAAATAAATAAATTGCAGCAGCATAGTCAAGGGGAGGGACATCAGTTTTCCCAGCTGCATTTTCAGCAGCATGTTCTCTACTAGATGTACAAGACCTGAACTCACAATATGAACTATGATGGGTCAAGGGAAAAGCAAGCTCTACCGCTGTATCTAAGGAGAGAGATAATTTCTGTCACACAGAAACAGTTGCAAATTCCCAAGGAAGTATTAAAAAAAAGACACATTGGATGGTCTACTGAAAATGCCACGCTCGGTAGACAGGAGTTGAAAATGTTGCTAAGCAATGTGCTTATTGTAGCTAACGTTTTAGATCATTTTTTATGCTACTGTTACCAGTGTTATTTGTTTAAAAAAAAAATGTGTTTAATATTAAAGTTTATCAGTTTATCTATCTGGCCTACAATATTATATTTCAAATTATTTTAATAAAGACAACAGTTAAATATTTATGTTTTCTTTTTATAACTCTTTGTGGAAAGAAGAGAGACCTTTTAGGTAACCTCACAACATTAAGGAATTACATTTCATGACAGTTCTTACCGCAATCACTAAGTACCTATTAAAAATCATCCAATAGAGTTGCGTTATAGGTGTATGTATGTATGTACAATATGTATGTCTTTATTTATATAGCGCCATTAGTGTACATAGCGCTTCACATTAGTAATACATGTGACAATCATATAAATAACAAATAATACAAATAACAGGCCATGGGAATAAGTGCTTAAGAGATAAAAGTAACATTTCAGAAGAGGAGTCCCTGCTCCGGGGGGACTTACTGTCCCGGCCAGCTTTATTCTAAAGCTTGCCGGGTTAAATGCGGGCTAAACGCGGGGCTTTTCTCCGATTTGAATTGGAGTTCCCGCGCGGCGGCCGCTTCAATAGATAAGCGCTAATGGCGCTTATCATTGAAAGCGCCCGAGGCGCGGGAAAACCGTCTGAAAACGGCCGAAGATAGCCGCGCGCCGTCCGCGGGTTAAAAATACCCGCGGAGGCAGCCGCTTTGGATTAAAGCTGGTCGCCACTGTACAATCTAATTGGTGGGGAGAACGTACAGAGACAGTAGGAGGGCATTCAGGTAAGTGCGTCTGCAGGGGGCCAAGCTTTATGTATCGTGTATAGTATTAGCCACGGTGTTACTCATATGCTTCTTTAAGCAAGTGTGTCTTAAGGTGGGTCTTAAAGGTGGATAGAGAGGGTGCTAGTCGGGTATTGAGGGGAAGGGCTTTCCAGAGGTGTGGGGCACCTAAAGAAATTATAACATAACTTTTAATGGGTATATTAAAATGAGATGGCAAAGAAAAATTGGCGGTGTGTAAATGTGCAAATAACTGAGCATGTGGTCAAACAAGTTAAAAATCTGAAATGAACAGGATGTTTGTATAGTGACCTGTTAAGACAATAGATAGACTTGTGGATCTCTAAAAGTTAGTAGCCCACAGGTTAATAACCTCAATATTGCCAAGTAGTTGCTTATCAAGGACACAGACACAATTCTGTCACACCCTAATGGGTTAACAAACTACACAAGTTATCATCACCCTGCACATTAATAAACAGGGAAGAACTTAGATTTAAAACCTGTGTTGTAACAACTAGGCTAGGAATGAAAGCAAGGGTATGTAGCCCTGGTCCCCTTCGGTTCCCAGAGACCCCCCTCCTTGTGCCGAGCGGTCGCGGGTGCCGCCAGAGGCAGTGAGGGGGGCCGGAGCATTGAGCATTCCGAGCCTCAGGAGGCTCTGCAGCGCACCCGGCTATCGGGGGCCGCCATTGTGGTTGTGCACGCATGCGCAGTGGTTGCACATGCGCAGATGCAGCTCGGGAGCTGCGGCGGTCATTACACAGTCACGCATGCGCAGTGGAATCGCGCACGTGGCCCCAATGTTATAGTAGCCTCCACGGGACTACAATTCCCATGAGGTTTAGGGCCAACAACCCCAGGTGTCCCAGAGTGGCCAGTGAGAGGCCAGGATTCCCGGGAGCAGGGAAAGAGATACATTTCGCGGGCTTGCAGTGAGGCAGTTGGAGCTGGGAGCTGGGTGAGTTAGTGTGTGTATGCAGGGAGCAGTAGCCCCTGGCACTAGGCCTAGTTAACCCCAGAGGCCCCAGATAACAGTTACCATTGCCCCAGTTTGGGGTTGCTTCAGGGACAGGCCCTACGTGGGGAGATCTGCCCCTTTAGCTGTTTGGGTTAAGTTAAGGAAGCTCTCTGAAGGAGCGCGGCATGATTACTGGGTCTGGGCTCAGACCCCCCAAAGTTATATAGAGACTATCTTCTCGGAGGCCACGCCAAGTAGTGACTGCGGCCTGCCGGCTGCAGACGGATCCCCGTTGAGCTACAGACGGTGCGGAGCCGTGGTGATATTATCCACGCCGGAATTCACCCCACGCATAGGAGGACATCACGTCGGATCAGGCGGATCCAATCCAATTGTATTGCGGCAACCACGGGCTGGAGCCCCGGGCAGGTATCTATAAGTAGTGCACCAACACGTCCAGGGATAGCGCTATCTCCAACACACGTGGGTGGTGTTTGAACATAAGGTACTTTGGGGAATACCTATGTTGATGGGTGCACCCGGTGCACGTCCAAGTGTATGGCTCTATGCATTATTCTGTGTGGTTCAGGTACCGAAGTTATTATCAGTTACAATAGTAAACAGTTGTTAGCATACACTGTGTGCGTGTTTTATTATTGTGGTTCCTGTAAGAGGACCATCCCACTCAGGTGGGAACACTTACAGGTGAGGGCGCTGTGTTCGACGAATCAGGTAACCCCAGGCTCCCAGTGGCGGAGGTTCAGGCCTTCTGTGAGCTTAACAGGTAATGCACCACACCCGGTAACACAAGTGTGTATTTCCCCACATGGTCCCTATCTGCGATTGGGGGGGGGGGAATGGTGTTACAAGTATAATAAATACACTATAACAACAGCTAAATGAGAGTGGACAGCCTGTAGATAGAGTGAGGCACTGTATGAAGTGAGGCTCCTTTAACTAGCTAACATAGTCCCAGTGGAATCTACGTATCTATTATCTCTAATAACAGTGCCTCAAATAGCTGCTCTTGCCATCCAATACAGAAACATAATGATGAAAATGAAGTTACTTTGTTACTGTAAATTTGTTGCTATAATGCGATAGTGCTGCCTATGCCTAGTATGCTGAATTTCCTGGTTGTGCAAATAAATGTGCAAGTGGTCAAAAGAGTTAAAAAAAAAAAACCAGGAAGTAACAGGATGTGTGTACAGTATAGCGACCTGTTAAGACTATAGAGAGGCTTGTGGAGCTCTAATAGTTAATAGCTCATGTGTTAATAACCTCCAATTTGCCAATTAGTAGCTTAACAGGGACACAGCCAAAATGATGACACACCCTAATAGGTTAACAAACTACACAAGTTACCTTCATACTGCACATTAATAAACAGGGAAGGAAGGGAAGGATCTAAAACCTGTGTTGTAACAACTAGGCTAGGACTGAAAGCAAGGGTAAAATAAACACACAAGGAAAAGCTAGCAGATAACCACTGTTACTGTGTATGTGCACAATAGAGCAACATTTTAACGCCTCCTGCCCCCTTTGTCAAGCCTAACTAATTTTTCCTTTCCTTGTGTGTTCTGATATCTTTTTTCTGTATTGCTGTTATTTTTTATACATTAAAGAAGAAACTTGGTGAGACCAAAAAGAAACTATAAGTCTCTAATTTTCTCTTTGTTTTTTAAGTGCTGATCCAGTATGGATTTTTTTGTAGAAAAAAAGCACAGCATGCCATGCTCATCTTGTTACAGTATATCACACTGACATCATTTTGGTCTCAATGAGCAAACATTTCAGGTTCATGGTGGCCTTTAGGAAAACATATGTCTTATAGTTGGATTTCGGGGAATTTGCACCAAAACCCATTTCCGATTCTTACTTCCGGTTCCTTTTTTGCTGATCGAATCTCTAGCCCTGCCAATTAATGATCTAAAGCAGCGGTGCACAAATTGGGGGGTGCGCGAGATTAACTGCGGGTGGCGTGTGGCTTACAGAGGCCCCGCGCGCTTCCCGAAGGTAGTTAAATTAAGTGCCGTGGGAAGCGGTGAAGGCCTCTGTAAACCTTACTTACCTTGATTCAGCCGGCATCTGGAGACGCGTCACCATGGCAACGCGGCATCATGTGACATCATAACGCCCAGATGCAGGAAACCACGGGAAGGAGGGGGGCGCGCGGAGAGCATGACAGGGGGGGGGGGGAGTTGGGGGCACAAGGGAAAAAGATTGCGCTCCCCTGCTCTAATGTAGATCTACTTATACAGATTACTGAAAACCTTCGCAACCCCATTGATGCATTCAAAGAGAATAAATATATTTTCCACTCACTATACTATGTAAACTGTCATAAGGCACAAGGAAAAAAAATGTATAGGCAGGAGTTAATACGCCCACTGGCCTGCATAAACAACTGCAATAATATGTTATGTTAGCTCGACCCCTTTTTAAAGCACGGCTAATGCAGACACCATGGTTTCTAACCCGGCTGGCGCATTATGTGCGTCATGCTGCAATGTGCTAGCAGATGCATGAACACCTGCTAAATCTGTGTTTTCCCATGTCTACAGATTAACATACAGTTCACCAATTAGTGTTTATTATCTATTATTTTATACCGTTGGTGCCACTCTCTCAGCTAGAATTTGAAACAATTTGTTTTAGTCTTTATACATTTGATATATTCTCCAATATATAATAATTATGATCAATTGTAAAGAGGTTTAAAAAATAAATTTAAAAACTCTGCAATACCATAATAATAATAATAATAATAATAATAATAATAATAATAATAATAATAAAGCATTAAGCAGTTTTATACAAAACCTCAAGACTACTTAGAGATGTATCCTCTGAACGAGGAATGCTGGGGAAACTGACTGATTGCTCTGTCTTTCTCTTGCCACTCACATCTTAACTTCTTGAACACCTTGTTTTCTCATGCATGCCACACCTCCTGCATTTACATTCTCTCTTGGATCCTCTCCAGTTCGGCTTTTGAACCCTTCAATCTACTGAAACCTCTCTGGATAAGTTCTTTAATTACTTCAGGGCTTCTAAATCAAATAGTTAGTACTCACTGCCCACTTTGCCTGTTTAAACTGCTGCTTACTACTACAGTATGCAGGCTTTCTTAACATTTTCCACTCTTTGTATTACTTAATATTTTTAACTTATATTGTGAATAAAGATGGACAAATGCGCTTAAATCGGTTTCGCAGTGTAAAATCCGTGAACTTATTTGGGTAGTTTCAATCTGCGCTGATTAATCAAAATCTGCCATTGGATACAATCCTACGCCAACAAATTGCTGAATTCATGGATTGGATTCTACAAATCCGTCCATGGGTTGCGGAAATCCACAGAGCGTATTGGTAATTGTATTGGTAATAATACAAAATCAGCAAAACCAGAATCGCCCTTTTCGGACTTTGATCCTCTGAAATACACGGACAAAAGGAATCAATCGATCCACTGTGAATCCAAATTCGACAAAAAATGAATCCATCTATAATTGTAAACTCTCTGGGACATGGAATTTCCTTTCCAATTGTCTGATATTACGTTTGATGCACTTGTATTGTATTCTAATTCCCTGTATTTGGCTGGCTCTTTAGTAAAGCACTGTATTCATGGTTGGTGCTGTGTAAATAAAAATATACATACTTCTAAATACAGATGTGACAGATGTTTTTGCACCAGTTAATGCAAGTGACTGTGTTAACGTTACCATGGTATTTAAATAAAGGGGGAAGTGTAAGATGAACTGATCCTTCAACAAAATTAACAAAATGAATGGTAATGTGAGTGATAGTTGTTGGTGCAAAACTGTGAATTAATGTATACAACTGAAAAAAGAAGATAGGGGCATAAAAGGGGAAATCACTTGTAGCACACAGCACATTAAAACATAGCGTTTACTAAATAAAGTTAAAATATGTATCACTGTATAAACTACAAAACAGTAATTAAAAAATGTTGGAAGGGTGAGTTTGTGCTGAACTGCAGAATCAGTAAGTAATCAAGCTCAGAATCATTAATAAAGCTGAATATAATGAAAAGCTGAGTACTGAGACCATAATACTTTAGCTATAACCACGATGGAAGGTGAAAGGATTTGGGTAAATATGTAGATATGCAAGGCTATAGGCAGTATAGGCTAGGATATAATTGAGAAATACAGTAACACTAAGATACTGGAAAAGATACAAACATACCTATAGTAACACTCTCTGATTTATAGTACAGTATAAGCAAAGAGAGCATCACAGCCACTGAAATGGACACAAGTGATGAACATAGTAGCAACCCTGATATTTAACACAAAAAATGCCATGGCACTATTTTAAGCAAGGGCAACTTCATCTATTTAATGGAAGTGTTATTTCTGGTGTTATTTATTGAATTAACCAGCATAAACGGGTTAATAACACCTGCTATATTTATACATATAAATACTTACTGTATAGGACAAGAGTTTTAATCTGCTGCGAAAACTGCGTTTTTGATACAAGGCGAAACTGTCACAAATTCAGCCAAAAAACTGTGGTTCACCTAACTGTACAAAAACAATGCGTAAGCATGCAATTTTACCTTTAGCTAATATGGTTTGCTTTGATTAACTTTATTAAGTTTGGACCAAAACTGATATATGGCTATTGTTGGAGGGGAGAGAGGAGTAGAGAGGAGGAGAGAGAGGGGAAGAGAGAGATCGTTACTACCACTAAGGTAAATAAGGGATTAACCCTTCCTGAAACCCTTCTGGGAGGCCTAATCACCCACCCTGTGGCTACTACCCCTTTCACCCACCACTTACTAAAATCAAATACATTACAATCAAAACAATCATTAGCCATTTAATCCATTTATTGCCACTGTTGTTATCTATGTCCTCAACAGGGGTACAGATAGCCACATTGAACACCATTGGGCACCCTACTACCCTCCCTCTCTACCAGCCATACGGAAGCAGCGACCTCTACTGTGTTAGTCCTTATGGGCAATTAGTCTGGCTGTGGGGAATCCGTGGTCTGGCAGTGGTCAGTCTGTGTTTCACCTGCACTGGAGAAGAGAGAAAACCTGCGCACAGCCAATGGAGTGGGTCACCAAAATAGTAGATAAAAAATATATTCCTTTATTGATCCATGTTAAAAAAAAAAAAGGAGGCAAACACCCTCCTACGTGTTTCGTGTATGGACAATACACTTTATCAACTCCTTCATAAAGTTTATTCTCCATACACGAAACACATAGGAGGGTGTTTGCCTCCTTTTTTTTAACATGGATCAATAAAGGAATATAATTTGTATCTACTATTTTGGTGACCTACTCTATTGGCTGTGTGCAGGTTTTTTCTCTTCTCCAGTACAAGCAACTCTACTTGGCTGCACACATACCAGGACATATAGGACGGGGCATATTTGTGAGTACTACTGTTCTTTAATTTTCTGACTATTGTCTGCTGTGAGTCCAGGGACCATTCCAATGAAGATTTGACTGTGGTTTCACCATTAGCCTTGCCCTTCAGGGATATTTGGGCCCTCTTGGGGACTTCACATTATTGCTCATCTCACTAGTCCTTGTATCCTATCCTGTACCTCTGGAAAATCATATCATATTACATATGAACTTTATGGATCCAGCGCTGGAGCGCATATATCACTAGTTTGTTGGTCTGCGTTTCACTTGCAGTTTGTTTCCTTGAGGAAAACTAGAAAATTCCTCTGACTGCATCTGTATATGTGAATTTAAGTAATTTAAATGTACTTTGCATATCTAAATTAGCCTATTTCCCAGGCATCTCAGATGTGCTATTTTGTGTGCACGACTCATCACATGTGGTATAAAGTTTTGATTCGGGGTGGTATATTTACTGGAGCACTTGAAATTTTTAGTAAAGCAGGATCTCCCATTTCTTCCCCTTTTACCTCTCATTATAAGAGATATATAAAATTCTGCTTATTTATGTAATTTTTTATCTGCTATTTGCGTCAAAAAAATCCATCAAGTCTGTGGTGGGGTAACATTGTCTGACCACAAATAGCATCTATCTATCTATCTATCTATCTATCTATCTATCTATCTATCTATCTATCTATCTATCTATCTATCTATCTATCTGTCTGTCTGTCTGTCTGTCTGTCTGTCTGTCTGTCTGTCTGTCTGTCTGTCTGTCTGTCTGTCTGTCTGTCTGTCTGTCATACACAGAGGGAACCCTGGTCCTATGCACTTTTTAAAAACTCCCAAAGGTGGAGCAAGGAATCAATCGGGGTTCAGAAAAGCCAATTTCAAAGAGCCAAGTCATTAGCCATTTTCTGAAAGTGGGATGGTCTTTGATGTTTCTTATGGATATGGTGAGGACATTCTATTTCCTGTCTCCTTGCACCAAAGGGGCACGAACAGCTCATCAAGTGCCTTTTGAATCTGTGGACTTTTATAAGTTGAAAGTTTTGGGATCGTAGATTCAAGGGCGGTCTGTGGAACTTACATTTTGTTTGAAGGTAGAGGGGTCCTGTGTCATGGATGCACCCAGTGTATCATAGTGAGGAGTTAAAAAGTTGCTCTTTGCTTGGTGGTCAACCAGGGAAGTTTTCACAATTGAGGGATGGTATGGTCGAGCTTCCTGTGTCAATGGTAATTCTGGAGTTCTGGATCGCTTGGAGAGTAGAAAAAAGGTAGGTCGGTGTCACAGGTGACCAGGTTTATTATACTGCTGCGGCCGAGTTTATTCGAGCATTTGCCCGTTCTCGGCCGCAGCAGTAACCTGGCGCGCGCCGGAGGGTGCCGGGCACGCGCCGAAGCAGCGGAGGATCGCCCTCCGATCGGGGCTTTCTTCCTGCCGCTGCCGGGTCCGCCGGGTCCCCCGGAACCCCCTGCCGCCGTCCCCCACATCGCGGGACACCAGGGCTCCCTCGGGGAGCCCTGGATGCGCGTGCAGGGGGCGCAGGCACCCGATGACGCGTGACCGTGCATCGGTGACGCGCGGCACGCCGAGGGGATGCCACTAGCAAGCCGGGAAATCTCCCGGCTTGCGGTACCGGCCGCACTTCAATAAAACGTGTCGCCAGTGTACACCTTTTACCAGGATCATGTATTGAGCAAAACAAGATAATGAAATAAATTGAGGTTTATTCACAGAAGTAGGCATACACACAATGGAACTCAAAATACAGACGAAAAGACACACTTACTTGGGGACTGCGGTCAAAAACTAGACTTCCCTATCCCTATCTGTTTGGTACTCTAAATAAGAGTTTCCTTGACCGGGACTTAGCACCAAACATCCTCAAACTAAAATTGGATTGAAATCCCAACCGTGACCGCTATGTTAGTTTCTGAGAACTTAGTCGTGAAAAGCTGGACTTAGAATATTTTCCAGGCTGACTTTTCTGAAGCCGGTGCTCTGCTATTCACGCAAGAGCACTTTCAAAAAGCCCACCCGTCTTTCTGCCACTGAGAATCTCCAAACTGATTGGCTTAGGGTTTCTTATAGTATTTTGGAGTTCATTCACAAACTACTACAGCCAATCAGAGCGTGGGAACTTTCTTAGTAGCCAAATAGAGCAAAGCTGGGACAGAAATCTGGGCTAGCGGGGAATATGAATCTGCCAAGGCACAAGTTTGCAACCTCTATCCCTTACTATTCAGATGCCACCCACTGGGTCAGGCTCCTCGAGATCAGGTAGGACCCCTGCTGTGTTAATCCGATGGGCCATGATGTCTGCAGCGGACCATCTCACACCACCACGTGGCATAACGCAAGATTTAACCAGGTAATTGTTTGAATAACGTCTGCTGCATCTGTAGGATGATACTGTATCTCTGCTATTTGAAGTGATTTGTTGTGTTACTAGTTCTTGTATGTCCATCATAAATTTACTGAAAGGTCCTGGGGGGCAATATATGACCGTGGCAGAGATGACAGTTAAATTATCTAGTTGAATTGTAATTGCAAGATTTTCAAAAGAAAGAAGATTGTTACTCTTCGTGGCATTAAATGTAATGTTTTCTTTATAAACCCAGGCTCTGCCTCCTCTTTGTCCTGATAGTCTGTTGGTGGCATTCCGTGTCCTGATAGTCTGTTGCTGACATCGATTTTATAGCCTTAAGGGGAAAAAAATTGCAGGGCGCCATTATTAAAGGGATTTAACCAGGTTTCAGTGATTGCGAAAATGGTTGAGAAAAAGTAGAGATAAGGTCATGAATGTGTACAGCGTTTGCTGTAGCAGAGTGAGCATTCATGAGGCAGATGTTTATATATGGCACCACCCCAGAGGGCAAGACCAACCTCCCTGCCAAAGCCACCATCCTCCTCCGGACAGCTTGGCATCTGACCTTACTTCCAGTCTGAGTGTGAATGAATGAGCAGAAGTTTGGGGGGGAAACTGCAGTAGGTGAGTGAGAAAAGATGGGGCTTAAATGGTGAAGGGCTGCAAGTGATGAACACAAGTGTAGAATAGTGAGCTCATTGAAAGCTGTCCATTAATATGAATCTTCAGATTAAGTTGCGGGAAGATTCAGACAGACGTCCACCTCTTGTCTATAATACAACAAGTGGTGTTGTGGTGCTCTAAGCAATCAGATGTGGCTTGTAATAAGATAGATCAATCCAATAAATGTCCAGATAGTGATAGAGTGTTCATATACTGCATGCTGAGGAAATAACAAGGGTATGTGCCTAGTGGTGTCTGCTTGACTACCACAAATGATGACACATATACATATACCCAAGTGTAAAGAACAATATCCAGGAATGCAGGAACACTCAGCACATCCACGGTGTGCAATCTGTAGAAAGTAGAATCCAGAGAGTAGTATGCCAAACAGAGCACAGCCAGCAACTTGTAAACTTTGCAATGAAAAAATCCCAGGCAAACTCCGAAAAATAAACAGATTAGCTTTTTATTGCAAGCTACCAAAAAACATGGGTTACATGAACGCACCTACGCATTTCATGCCGAAGCACTTTATCATGTAACCCATATTTTTCGGAGTTTGCCTGGGATTTTTTCATTGCAAAATTTACAAGTTGCTGGCTGAGCTCTATTTGGCATACTACTCTCTCACCTCTTGTCTATATCCTGTATAACTATATGAGTCCTGTATAACTGTTCCCTTTGAAATGGGCCACTTAAAAATCTCTGCTAACCCCTAGCTGTGACCATATAGTGCTTCTTAAATTGTAATTCTTTAGTCACCACATATACTGTATGTCACGCACCAGATGCCTTTGGCTGTAGTGTTGTGACTCCTCTTTTCTCTATACAGTGGAAGAAATGCATGATACAGTATAATATTGGTAGTGTAGGACCTACTGAAATGGATTTTGCGTGGCGGGATTGTAGTCTTAAAATATTTTGGCCAAAGTATTGAAGTAAATGACCCATATTAATGAAGAAAGAAAACATAAAATACATAGTAATGTACTAAATAATGTGTCATGTTGGATGTAGCATTGGGATCTTGTCTTTTGTTGTATACTGTATCGATATAGCACTATGGTCAGTCGTTTGCCTGTGAGCATGGGCTGTTCAACCATGTGCAATGCCTTGACAGTCCGGGGCATACCATCTAGCAGTCAGTAATGGCCCATCCGGATTAACACAGCTCTGTTGCTTGCATCTGAATGGGACTCGCACTGTGTGAATTCTACTGTAGCTGCACCTGTCTGAAGAGACGTGCCATAAGAGCGAGCCTGAATCAGTCATTCTATCTGCGTGCCTCTAGTAGGCGATCACACAGCTTTTATTTTATTTTAATAACACTGTATTGAAGCAGGGGGCCACCTGAGCTGAGTCGCATACATTTTAGTCCCGGGGACCCCCTGCTTCCCGAGATAAAAGCCACGTTATGGGGTGCCGGTATCACCACCATGTTTAAATTCTCCCGCGTCCGGTCACAAAACCCAGTAGCACTCCAAATGACGCTAATATATATTCAATGTAGTGGATTTGGGTTATAAGCTTGCTAACACTGTGTATGTCTGCAATTATAATATAGAGCAATGTATCAAAACAAACTTATGTTTGCACTTTTTTTTTACTTT
Source organism: Ascaphus truei (assembly GCA_036426205.1). Classification (NCBI taxonomy): domain Eukaryota; kingdom Metazoa; phylum Chordata; class Amphibia; order Anura; family Ascaphidae; genus Ascaphus; species Ascaphus truei. The sequence goes on along the minus strand of WSYH01000529.1, from coordinate 20,564 downwards.
TTAAAGTCTTCAGATACACAAGTTAGATTATAAACTCACGGCAGGGACTCAGTTTCCCCAATGTTTACTTTTATACACGATTATATTATTCTTCACTGTTTTATGTCTTGCATAATATCTCTGTGAAGTGCCCAGTACACTGGCTGTAGCTATGCACTATCAATACAAATAAAACAATTAAAGCTTCAGTACAATACACTTTTCATTCATACTGTAAATACAAATATTCTTCTGTGCATGTTACCTTCTGTGCATTACATTTCTATAGTCTATCCTAGAGCTCAGACATGCATTTTTTAGTTTTACTCTGTGTGGTGTTGATGTAGCACTGTCTTCTAGAGTGGTTTATAATTCCATTTTCTTTAAATGGAAGGAACATGTTTTTCTTTTTAATCACTGGTCTTTTTGAAGTCTCTTTGGCCGCACTAAACATTGGCAGCACTTGTGCAGTGAACATAATCAAACATAAATTTAAATAGAAAATGTGAAATCCATCAACATACAGTAATTTTGCCAGTCACATTTTTAATCTTGTGGTTCATGTTTATTATATAATGTTGACAGCTTCTCCTTTTAGTGATACTGAAAAGGGCAGTGCGTTTACACAAGCCAGGGAAGAGAAGTAGAAGCTTAGAAAGAAAATGTCAGCTATCAGCAGGGGAGCTTTCAAACCAAGGAATGGTTATCTTTCTAGATTTTTTTTATAGATTTAAAATATGACACAAAATCATGTATTCAGAATTGTAGAATGCTCTCTCTCTCTGACTCCTAAAATAAAATTTTACTTAAATATTGTATTGTATTTTATAGAAAGTTGTGAGGTAGGGAGGTTATAAACTAATCTTTTTATATGGAATGAATATAGAAAGATAAAGCAGGTATAGTATAAACAAAAATAAATGAACCATGAACTTACTTCATGCAACAGTTCTAGATTATGAAGAACTGCCAGAAAATTAAAATAGTAGATCAGAGACATTAGTGGTGATGAATAGAAGAGGATCTGCCAAAGAAAAAGATGTATTAAAAACAAAGGAATATTGTAAAATTTGGGGGCTACGGATGTGCAAATTTTTTTTAATGTTCATGCTGCCAATTTTCTGGTACTTTTGTTAATCTTTGAGCAAGTTTGAACTTTTGCAAAACTAGAAGAATTTTAAAGCAATTCGCAAAGAAATGCACATATCTGAATTTGCAGCAATGCTACAGGAGTAAAGAATTTGTAAGATAATTTAAAAAAATTTTTTATAAAAATATCTATAAGAAAACAAAAAGCATATATCTATTATGGAAGTAAATATATTGATGCGGAAACTTGAAAGCAAAGTTGCAATGGTCGTCAGCTTTCAAAGTATGCACTTGAATATAAAACACAGTGAGGCAATACATATTTATCTTTACCAAGTGAATTCTAAGTACTGTAGCTGAAAATGGTCAAAAGAACACGCAACAGTAAATGCTGCAAACTGTTTTAACAGATATTTGAAGAACTTAGAGTTCAATAATACTTTTTGTCATTGAAATATCATATTCCTGTGTGGTTCTCCATACTGGGCCAGTGACAGGGGCCTTGCTGACCGGCACTGGAAACTGGGCCCGGCCAGGCCCAACTTATACATCCAGAAGCTGGGTCTCTGGTTTCCGCATGGCCCTTGCTCTCTTCAGCTGCTTAGGGACCCTCTCTGCCAGGTTGGGAGTCTCTCTCGCCAGTGCACGCCGGAAGCTGAGCGCAACTCCAGGCCGGGCATGAGAGAGGCCCAGCCTTGCAGAGAGGGAGGCACAGTGTGGGAGAGAGGCCTGTCAGCAGCTGGGGAGAGCATGGACACCTGAGGACTCAGACAATTCCAAAGGTTGGTGTATATGTGTATTGTATTTTGTCTGTGTGTGGGGAGGGTTATTGTGGTTTGGGGAGGGGAGTATTAAATGGTATTTTGGGTGAATATTAAATTTTTGGTGGGGGTTTTAAATTGTATTTTGGGTGGGGGATATTGTATTTTATTTTGGGTGGGGGTTATTGTATTTTATTGTGGGTGGCAGGGTATTGTATTTGTGATGGTGAGGATGTAATCAAGCTCTCAAATAAATGTTAAGCCTGTTTGGTTACCTCTGATCCATGTTTTTGGGTTCAAGGTTGTCAGCTCTTGAGCCTAACTGTTGTTCTTGCATAAACTGTAATTGTGTGACAATAAAGAATGTTTATGCCTTTCCAGGGATAACAGCAATCAGGGATTTCTAGGGTATGAGTTTCATGGGGGGGGGGGGGGGGGGGGGGGGGGGGGGGGGGGGGGGTTGTTGAGAAAGTGTTGTCAGAATGTGTATAGGTAGTCAGGGTCCAGAGTTGCTAGATACCCCAAAAATGTGCCCGAGAATCATGCTTGATTCCCAGATACATATAGGCACATTGTCCTGGCTGTATTTCAAATTGAAAATGCTTGCGCAACTCACTGCTAGGGTTCCCTGCTTCAGCACAGCCCAGAAAGGCAAATGGTGCAAAGGGATCAAAAGTGTCCCTGTAACAATAAAGGGTCCCTAGGTTAAGGGGGTTACCCAGTTACTGCCCAGGTTACCCAGAACCTATATAGGGTTCATGGGTTTTCCAACCACAGATAAGGATGTGAGGGGATTTTTAAAGTCCAGTTCAATTCCATTGTATAGTGTGTGGGGAATATAGGCTAATAGAAAATAAAGTGCAACTTTTTATTCTATTCTTCATACCCAGAGACTTAGGACATGTAAAAGTATATTTTTATTAGCATTTGTGTTTGGTATAAAATGTACTATTGTGCACGGTATTATGAGCTGGGACTTTCAGGACCAATGTTCTGACATGCCACTGGGCTACCAACTTGGTGCCAGTAAGTCTGTTCAAACATCAGACATGAAAGCCACAGAGGATGCCTGAGGTGTGAAGACTATTTGGGCTGAAGTACCCACGTCCTGGGATGAATGGAAGTCCTCCGGACTACAATTTGCGGAGCCTAACCCAGTGGGTGGCATCTGAATAGCAAAGGGCTAAGGTGCATGCCCTTGGCGGATTCAGAATCCCTGCTTGCCCAGCTTCACAGGACATGCATCGCTCTGATTGGCTGGTGAGAAAGTTCCCACGCAGTTGATTGGCTGTAGTATTTTGTGAATGAACTAAAAAATACTATAAGAAATCTTTCAGACAATCAGACAAGAGATTTTCAAGTGCCAAAACAGCGGCTGGGTTTTTGAATGTTGAAAATGATGCCTCAGCGCGAATAGCAGAGCACTGACTTCAGAAAAACCAACCCGGAATATTTTCTAAGGCCTGCTTTTTGCGGCCAAGTTCTAAGAATTGAACGTAGCAGCCGTGGCTGGGATTTCAAACCGATTTTAGTTCCATTAGTTCCGGGATGGTCAAGCAAAACCAAGTCCTCCACAGAGAAGGGAGCGGTGGCGTCTGGAACTTCATGTCGATTTAGGTTCCGGGACATTTTGGGCTAAGTCCCGGTCAACTAAAAACTCTTGTTTTAAGTACCATTTAGCTAGGAAAGTCTTGTTTTATACCCCAGTTCCCAAGTAAGTGTGTCTCTTCTTACAGTAGGTAGTTTGTGAAACATTGTGTGTCTGCCTTTTCCTGCGAGTAAATTTACGATTTATTTCACTTTACCTGTTTTGCTCAATGAATGATCCTGGTAAAAAGGTGTAAATGCCTGGTCTCCCGTGACAGTATTGTATTTTGGGAGGGGGTTGTCCATAGTATTTTTGGTGGGGGGTATTGTATTGTGGCTGGGTGGTATTGCATTTTGGGGGGGCTGGGGTTATTGTGGAGGGGATTGTACAGATTTTGGGGGGATTGTGTGTCTTTGTCAGAGGAAGTGCGTGTGTGTGGGGAGGGGGGAATGATTGTGAAGGAAGGTAATTAAGTGATAGTGGAGGGGGTGAGGGTGAGGAGAGAAGGATGGGAGAGAGGGGGAGAGTAAGTGCAGAAAAGATGGAGGAAAAGTGAGACAGGGGGGAAAGACAAATACATGAAGAGAGGGGGGATAGAGGTGACGTCACATCCTTTTAAAAAATGGAACCTGTCACATGGTACACCAACCAATCGGATTGAGGGTGTACCATGTGAGGCCTCTTTCAATCTGATTGGTTGGAGTCCCATCCATTTTTTTTATGACATTATCTTAAAGGGACGGAAGCATATCCTTCCTGATTTGCTGGCTTCCTTCCCTTTAAGATGATATCACATCCTATAAAAAATGGAAGCTGTCACATGGCACACCAACCACTTGGATTGGGGGGTGTTCCACTTGGATTTTTATTTTGCTGTTGGTGCCCACTGAAGAAGAGGCGGATGCAGAGGAAGACGAAGAGGACGAGGACTGCCTTCATTCTGCCAGGGGTAAGTACAAATTTAATTTTCTATATGCTGGGTAATGTCTTGGTTATGTTTTATTTTTTAATGGGAAAATGTGCTATTATCCAGATTGGAATAATAGGAATGTTTCCCATTTCTGTACACTATTTGTTTAGGAGGGGTCAATGTACTGTATTGGTGTTTGTATTGTATTATACTATTTATTGTGGGTAGACGGGGTGGGTGAAGTCAGTAGTTCCCCCAAAGTGGCTGGAAGTGGGAGGGGTTAACCCTTTCATTACTATAGCGGTTACTACTGTTAAAGTAATGAAGGAGTTAACACCGTCCGCAACCTTCCTGGTAGACCTAATGACCCACCCTGGAGCAAATACCCCGTTCACTCACCCCCTATACCCCTAATAAATCAGGTAAACTGGCTTAACCCTTTTTATTGCCTTAGCAGGTAGCCACTAAAGTTAATGAAGCTGCTTTTATTTTATTTTGATAACACAGTATTGAAACAATGGGTCTCGGGAGATGAACTGCATTAATTTCAGCCCTGGGCACCCCTGTTTCCCGAGTTAAAGGCCTCTGTATGGGGTGCAGGTATCCCCCTGCATTGTTTAAATCTCCCAGTCACATGGGCTGTGACACATGAGAATTTAAACATGGTGGGGATACCGGCACCTCATAATGGGGCCTGTAGCTTGGGAAGTAGGGGCTCCCCGGACCTGAAATTAATGCGATTCAGCTCCGGAGACCCCCTGCTTCAGTACTGTGTTATTAAAATAAAATGTAAATTGTCCAATCGCCTGTTAGAGGTGCGCAGGTAGAGGGACTGATTCAGCCAAGTCTCACTCTTAGCGCTTGTCTCTTACAGGCAGGTGCAGCCCGGTAAGATTCATACAGTGTGCATCCCATTGAAACGTAGGAACCCCCACTGTGTTAATACCAATGGGTCATTAAGTCTCCTTACTGAGACCCCGAGCACACGCAAGCACAGATGTTATGAAAACAGAGCAGAAGTGGATTTCTTGAGGAGACCCTTGGACTACATTGGTATGTAGTTTATCTTTTCAAATGCCTATGTGGAAAGCAATATGTGGGCCAAATAAAAAGACCACTAGAAACTAGATTCTTAGACCATTGATGCAATATTTTGATTTGCTTTCTACCACATGGCCTCTCTAAAAAAATGTTTTACGTGAATAACAAAGATATGAGGCCTATAGCTTAAAGGCATTAAACATTTGGTTCTAGAAAATAGAGGAGGGGACAGGATTCTTCAGCTTAGAAAAATAGAATAGCCTGGACAGGGCCATCGATGGGGGGAGAGCCAGGACAACTGTCACTGGCCCAGAGGTTGCGGGGTCCTGGCTGGCCGGTGCTGGGAGTTGAGGCCAGCCAGAGGTCAGGCCCAACATCTACATCTGACTGCCTGGCCATTGTTGCGTGCCGGGTACCAGTTCTTCCCTCTGCAGCAGTCTTCTCTCCCCTCTTGCACTGGTCTCTGGTGCACTGGAAGTATGGTCGCCTGGAAATCATACCCAACTTATTTTGCATATGGGAGGGTTATTATTTGTATGGGGTGGTTATGTGTATTAGGGGAGGCGAGGTGTCTTATGTGTATTGGGGGAAGATTTGTGTATGGGGTGTTATGGGCTTGGGAGAAAGAGGTGCAAGAGAGAGGTTAGGCTTGGGAGAGAGAGGTGGGGCATGGTATAGGGAAAGAGAAGTTGGGGTGGGGAAGAGAGAGAGAGCGAGAGAGATGGGTTGGGAATGAGGGGGAGAGAGAGAGCGTTAGGGGTGTTAGAGAGGGATGAGGGACAAGGGAGAGGATGAGAGGGACACAAGAGAATTGGGTGTGAGAGAGCAAGGAGGGGTCTCACAAGTCTACCAACACTGAGGGGAGGGCAGTGGAAATTCTATTCCTGGGCCCTGGGAAAGCGGCCTTTGGTCCTGCCCATGATACACAAACAAAATATGCTGCAGTCTAATGGATTCAATATGGAGCTTGACTTTATGGTTTCTCTCATCCACCCTTCTCTATACATATTGATTATTTGATTATTTGTGATTGAATACTTTTATTGAAATATATATTTTTTAGCCGTATGTCATTCTCTTTTATCTTCCCTTTTAAACTCTCTTTGATGCTACTGTATCTATATTTATTACATACCTGAATATCTGTGTTTAAATTATAATAGGTATTTTCTTGGAACATATTTTATACACATTTTACTATATTATGAGTACCCAAACTCACAGCAGATGTATTAGAGGATTATATGTTTGTATATTCCTCATGTCATATTATGGTTGATATAATCTTTTCTCTTATCTCTATTGTTTTTCTTTTTATTGCCAGTTCCCATATCAGTTCACTTAATCATGTCTACCTCCAAGTTATATGTTTACAGTATATTCCATTCATTTTTCATCATATACTTTCCATGCGGTTTCTCATTTCTTTCTATTCACCATTATGTCTCATTTTATTATTACAATCTTCAGTCTCTATTTAAGCATCCAGTAAGTCCAATAAACCAGCCCAGATGAGGTAACCCATAGTTACAAAATGTGTTGGACTTCTTGTCTCTTTGAAGAATCCATAGTGTGCCCTGAACCCGAAAGTGAATGTCACTCTTGTTTGACTCACTGCTATGAGAACAGAGTTTGTCTCCAGCACCGCCAGGATTAAGTGTCCATAAGTGTCCATAAAACAGAAGACTCTTTTGGAGAAATTAATACATGGAATCCTGAGCAACACCTTTATCTATTCAGATAAGATTTTAGTGTGAGTAGGATTCCATCTGCTCTTTTTCATGTTTTACGTATGATATACTAATTGCACTATGAGGAGTTTCTTTTGTTCTTCTATTCCAGATGCCATACTGTATGTGTGTGTTTGTGTTTGTGTATATATATACTCAGTTAAGTTATGGTGGGTAAAAAAAGTGACAAAACCCCTCTACAACAAAGCATATAGCAAATGGATATATTACTGTAAGCTCATTTGCATGTCTTAGACATTTCTGCAACCCTGCATTTCACCATTATCACCCAGCACACAGCACTTCCACTGCAGCAAGGGATTCTGGGAAATGACATGCAAACAAGCACACAGTGCCACTTTTTGCTTCAAAACCATTCAACATGGTTTCCCTATAAGCTTAAGCTTGCTGCATGGTCACAGCTTTGAGCACAGCCAGGGTTAAGATGCATAGCCAGCAAACCCACCCACAGACAGACTGTTTTGACCATGCAGCAATCTTAAGCCTATAGGGAAACCATGTTGAATGGTTTTGAAGCAAAAAGTGGCACTGTGTGCTTGTTTGCATGTCATTTCCCAGAATCCCTTGCTGCAGTGGAAGTGCTGTGTGCTGGGTGATAATGGTGAAAGGCAGGGTTGCAGACCTGTCTAAGACATGCAAATGAGCATACAGTAATATATCTATTATATTATGAACCTGCATCGCCACAGCATCACACGCGGAACAAGAGACAGTCCTGTTGGCGAACATTTCTCTGACTCTGGCCATAAGATGAACGATCTGAGGGTTGCCATACTCAAAGGTAATCTTAAAACCCCGAAAGAGAGACGGTTGCATGAATACAAATTTATGCAACTGTTCGGGACACTAGCAGTGGCCTAAACAGAGATCGAAATTTTATGAGTCATTACTGACACTAGCGAACTCTCCTTCCCATGAGCGCTAAAGGCCATGTCTGTACATACTGTGCTATATGTAGCACACACAGCTGTCTCTCACACATACTAATACTCCTTATTTTTCCATCCATATACACCAATAGGACCACATAGTATCCACACACACTTTAGTTGTGCTACAAACTCTCACATTTCCACAACCACACCATTATATCCTCTCACTCCAACACACCTTGTGTAGAGCATGTTTATACTGTGGGCTCTTCATTCATTTTTATTCACACTTGATACCACATACACACTCTTTCTTCTTTGCTTTCCGTTACCCCTTTGACACTCTAGCCATAAAACACATCCACACCGGGGAAGGACAAAGCACAGATAACATTCCAAGAGACACTGTTTTTAAGTTATCCTGCTTCACTTTGGTAACATCGCCGGAAGAAGAGATCAGTGTATCTCGAAAGCTCGCACAAATAAAAGCATTTCGTTAGCCACAGAACGGTATCATCTATTTATTTTTTGGATTATTGAAGCTCGGCTAACACGGTACTGTATACCTCTACATGGATATACATATATATATATAATATATATATATATATATTATATATATATATATATATATATATATATAATTTTAAAAAAAATAGATGATACCGTTCTGTTGCTAACGAAATGCTTTATTGTGCGAGCTTTCGAGATACACTGATATCTTCTTCCGGCGATGTTACAATGAATGAAGCAAAAGGTAATAAAACTTAAAACAGTGTCTCTTGGAATGTTATCTGTGCTGTTCTTCCCCCGGTGTGGGATGTGTTTTATGGCTAGAGGTGTTAAATGGTTACTGAAAGCAAGGAGAAAGAGTGTGTATGTGTATCAGTGTGAATAAAAATGAATGGAGAGCCCACAGTATATACAGTGCTTTACACAAGGTGTGTGTGGAGTGGGACTGGATATAAATGGTGAGGGTGAGTGTGGAAATGTGAGAGTTAGTAGCACAACTAAAAGTGTGTGTGGATACTTAGTGGTCCCTATTGGTGTATAGGGATGGAAAAACAAGGAGTATTAGTATGTGTGAGAGACAGCTGTGTGTGCATACACTAAGTGTAGACACAGAACGGTATCATCTATTTTTTTTTTTTTGATATTGAAGCTCGGCTAACACGGTACTGATACCTCTACATATATATATATATATATATATATATATATATATATATATATATAGGTAATAGAGCAGATGGCACACAAATACAGATGAAGACAGGTGCTTAGTCCCATATGAATGAATATAATCAAAGGCTCCTTACCAGGCAGACCAGAGAATCGAGGGAATCCAAAGTAGGCACAGCAAGGAAGAGACAGCACACTTGTTAGCAAAAAGAATTGTGTTAGTGAAGCAGGCACAAAACACCAACGTTTCAGTCCTAAAAACAGGACCTTTATCAAGGGAGTGCTTACCACAGATAGACCATAACCACCAATATAAACCCATAACTAACTACCTTAATTAAAAACAAAATTGCACACACCTGTGTAACTGCAACCTCACCTGGTTGGTTTTGTGTGTGCTGCTGTCTTCTTTGAATACAGTTTTTTTCATCTACCACTGAGTGCTATCCTTTGTTTTCTCTTGTTGAGTTGACTACCGTTTTCTATTTTATCCCTATGGGACATGCACCGCAACTATTGTTTTGTATTTGGATTGCCAACTGTCTCTCTATTATATATATATATATATATATATATATATACAGCTAAACCCCGTTATAACGCGGTCCTCGGGGTCCACCCCGAGACCACCGCGTTAGTAACGGGGTCGCGCTAATTTTTTTTAAAAAAAATGGCCGCCGCGCGCCTGATCGGGAGGGAGTTAATTAAATAAATAAATAAAAAAAAAGTTTAAAAAAAATGGCGGCGATTCATCCCTCCTCCCTCTCCCTCTCAGCCCCCTCCCTCCCCCTCAACTCCCCCCCCCCCCCTCCCCCCCACCCCCGAGGTATGCCCCCGCAGGGCAGTGCCCCTCTCTGGGTGCAGGAGGGTGGGTAACTTGTCAGCCGCACGTTGTACTCACGGTCACAAGTACAACGCTGCAGAGGCTGCAAAATGGAGATGGAGCCCCCAGGAGGAAAGCTGGGACCGGAGCCAGATGCTGCTAGAAGCAAAGCATTCTGGGAGTGGACGGGGCTGCCTCTGTCCAGCCTCATCTGCCCCTCACAGGGAGGGGGGGTCCCCCATAGAGACCTGCCCCCCTCACTCCAAGCCAGGGCACAGGGGTGACCCCAAAACAGAGACCTGCCCCCCTCCCTCTCCCTCCCAGCCCCCCTCCCTCTTCCTCCCAGCCTCCTGGTTTTACGATGCGTGGCAACGTGTGTCTGTGTCCTCCCAGCCAGATCTGCTGCTGCTGCTGCTGCTGACATGTGAGTTCTGCTGACATGTGAGGGGGGGTGGGCTGCTGACATGTGAGGGGGGGGAGCGTGGCTGCTGACATGTGTACGGGTGGGGGTGGGGGTGAGGCTGATGACATGTGAGGGGGGTGGGGCGGGGGCTGCTGACATGTGCACGGGGGGGTGGGCTGCTGACATGTGAGGGGGGGGGGGGGGGAGGAGGAGAAGGGAAGAATGTGGCAGGGAGGGGGTAGGCGGGAGGGAAGAGTAGTAGGGAGGATAGAAAATACAACGGGATCACCATGTGGACCGTGGAGTAGGTGTAGGTACCGCATGAGGTAGATGGGGGAGAAGAGGATAAGGAGATGTGGGGTATACGCGGGCCTGGCTTTCCTTCTCCTCCACTGTGCCCCCATCCGATCCCATCTCCGAACATTTTAAGCTTATTGCCCCATTTCGATATTGCCTTCTGTTCGCTTTTACGTTATTACCTTCCTCATACGGTCATGTGTTTTACCTCACCACAACTGTCATATGTCTCGGTTCGATGCCTTATAGAGCGTGGTGTGTGCCCTCGAGCTCGGCTGTAATGGGTCGCCAAAACACCGGCTAATTTGGAAGTCAAGTAAAAGAGGAGGGGTTGTAAGAGGTGGGAGGACTGAGTATTCTCCCTGCTCTGGTTTTCCTTCACCCCGTTTTCCATCCCTTCTGTCTTTTTCCCCATCCGGGGATGGCTCCCGCTTTTTGCCAACCCCTAATTTACTTTTGGAGGCATAATCCTCACTTGTTCACCCAGTCTGGATCCCCTTGATCTTGTCCGCTTCCGCTCCCCTGCCTGGTTTCTGACTTCGCTCTTCTTCTCTATCTTTTAGGTTTTCTCTTCAATCCCAAAAAGATTGAGACTAACCCCTCAGGCGCTACCCCTTTGTTTTGACAGCTTTTGGCTACGGGGGGGGTGGGCTGCGGCATGTGACGGCGCTACCCGTGGGGGTGGGTGGGCTGCTGACATTGTGAGGGGGGGGTGGGTGCTGACATGTGAGGGGGGGTGGGCTGCTGACAGTGGGAGGGGGGGGGTGGCTGCTGACATGTGAGTGTATTGGAGGGCTGTGTGCAGTGAGTGTGCAGTGTGTGTGTGCAGTGTGTGTCAGTGTGAGCAGTGTGTGGTGCAGTGGTTGCAGTGTGAGCAATGAGCGTGTTGGGTCAGTGTGAGCAGTGTGGTGTAGTGTAGCAGTGTGAGCAATGAGCAGTGTGAGCAGTGTGGCAGGTGTGTGCAGTGTGAAGTGTGAGCATTGGAGCAGGTGTGTAGCTAGTGAGCAATGAGGTGGTCCGGTTGTGTGCAGTGTGTGCAGTCGAGCTGGTGGTGGTGAGCAATGTGCCAGTGTGTGTCATGTGTGAGTCATGTTGCATTGTGTAGCAGACTTGTGTGAGCAATGACGCAGTGTGGCAGTGTGGCAGTGTGAGCCAAGAGCAGTGGTAGTGTGTGCAGTGTGAGCATGAGCAGTTGTGTGCGCTGTGAGAATGAGGTGGTCAGTGTGTGCAGTGTGAGCAAGAGCAGTGGGTGTGCAGTGAGTGTGTGCAGTGTTAAAACGGGAGCACGGGAAAAACCGCGTTATAACCGAATCGCGGTATAGCGAGGCGCGTTATAACGGGGTTTAGCTGTTATATATAGATATATATTATATATATACTATTATATATAGCATTATACAGTGTTCGACAAACCTATACATCTGCACGCCCCGGGCGAGTGGATTTAACATCGTGGCGAGCTCCTATTGGCCCAAGCAGCACACGTTATTTTTTTTACATTTTCCCTGCTTGCGCTAAAAAAAAAAACTCCCCCTACCTGACTGCTGATTTGCGCGTGCTCCCAGGCTTTGTGGGCGTGCGGCCAGGCTCTATATGAGCCCGCCCCTAACAAGCGGCCATTCTTTTTGCCCGGAGATCTGTTGGAGAGTAAGTACTCTCTGTGCCTCCATCCCGCTGTCTCCTGTGCGCGATCCCCCTGGTCCCCACATGGCTCCTGAAATCACCCCAGAGGTCCCTCTGCTCCTTCCCCCTGCCTCCTGCAAGCCCACCTGCGCGATCCCCCTGTACCCCACATGGCTCCCATACTCACCTCCGTGGCCCCTCTGCTCCTTCCCGCTGCTGCCTGTATGCCCTGCCTCAGGCGCGTTGGCACTCCCCTCCCCCTTACCCTCTTCCTGCCCCCTTTCCCTCCCCTCCTCCTGCCCCTCGATCCCCCCCGAACGCTACCCGGGGCGGGAGATCCCCACGGCTGCTGCACAGGAATGATGGAGCCAGGGACATAGGAGAAGCTGCAGCAGGAGAGAAGCAAACCCCCCCGTCTACCCCCCGCCTCAATCCCATGCTGCTGGCGAGGAAGGGAAGCTTCCCCCCCCCTCAGCTGCAGGGAGAGAGAGAAGCCAGCTGGCTCCATCCACTGCTGTGAAGGTGAGAGAGACCTCAGCTGCAGGGATCCCCTCCCTGATCGCTCCACCCAGGAGCCATAGCCCCCCACAGCTTTCTGAGAACCCCTTGCCTGGCTGCCCACATACCACCACCCCCAGGGTGCCCCAGGTACTGATCACCTCTCCCCCCTCCCCCATGGTGCACAGAGCCTCCCTGGCAGCACACCCTTTCCCTCCACTCACTCCTCTGTGCAGTCCCCTGAAACTTTAAGCCCCTCATGCGTGTGTATATGAGAGTGTTGGTGATGTGTGTGTGTGTGTTGTGGGTGTAGTGTGTGTGTGTGATGGTGTTGTGGGTGTGTGTGTGTGCTGTGTGTGTGTGTGTGTGTGTGTGTGTGTGTGTGTGTGTGTGTGTGTTGTGTGTGTGGGTGTGTGTGGTAATTGGGAGCGGTGCCTGTAGAGAGAGTGGGTGTATGGGAGGAGAAAAAGGAGTGTGTGTGTCAGGACACCAGAAATACCCCCCCCAATAAGTCACCCCTCCACCCCCCACCCAATCACCCCCCAGTCACCCCCCCACCCAGTCATTCACCCCACCCACCCACCCAGTCACCCAATCAGTCATCCCACCCCCCTCACACAGTCACCCAGTCAGTCACCCCACCCCCCACCCAGTCACCCAGTCAGTACCTCCCCCCACCCAGTCATCCACTCACCCCCCCCCCACCAGTACCTGCCTCCATCTCTCTCACGCTCTCTCTGTCTCTCGCTCTCTCTCATGCTTTCTCTGTCTCTCACTCTCTCTCAAACTCTGTCTCTCACTCTCTCTCTCTCTCTCTCACGCTCTCTCTCTGTCTCTCGCTCACTCTCTCTGTCTCTCTCTCATGCTCTCTCTGTCTCACTCTCTGGATATCTTATTTACCCTATCTATCTTAACTGCCCTATACCTACACCGAAATAACCTATACTGCTTTCTTCCAGATCTGACTCAAGCTTCACATGGGAGACATCGGGACCCCCCTAACCCAGAAGACAGGTAGGGAACACCTCCCCTCCAACTTATAACATTGCGGGAATGAGGGTACCTTGAAATTGAGGGACTGCGAATCAGGTAAGATCCCAGGTGAGATTGCTGCTTTAGATATTGTGAAGTGGGGACGTCCAGACACATGGTTAAAGGGTGCAGGAAACTAGTCATTCACATCTGGCTTTTTTTTCTAAATCCGACATTTACACACACACACACGTAACAAGTACTAATTGTAGTATAATGTAATACAATAAATAAAATGTTGTCAAAAACTAATGTTATTCAATTTTTTTTAAAGCGGGCCTGGGAGCGGGACTGGGGGCGGGACTAGGTGACGACAGCGACAAAATAATATTGGGGAATCAAGTATGTATAATATGGAAACATGTGCCTTCAAAGTGCTTTGAGATGATACTGATGATACTGTTTGTGTTGTATAATATACTGAAATGAGCCTTGCATAACTGTTTGTGAATTGCTAGGATGGACAAGAGGCTGTAGCCAATAGGGACTATGGTGTGCTTACTGCACTGTAGCATTGTATATGAGGCAGATGTCTGCTGGTTGCAATAATAAAAATAATAAAAAGTCCAAAATAATGCTCCAAAACTGGTGCTAATATTAATGAACCATAAAAAAAGATTTTCAGTCTATTACCTAGTTTTATGAGACAGAGTATGTCAGAAATGTTCAATATTAAGTTAAACCATAATCAAAGACTCTATTTAAATTATCTATATTTAAATTGGCAATGGTTAGGCTCAAAGACGAGAATGCAACAATTCCCCCTCCCTCTACTGCAGCACATTTTACTGCCAATGTACCATCATAAGGTAAGCCATACAGTATGTCCAATATAAAAATTACAGTATTTTATTTGACATACAGTAATATGCATTAATATAATAACACATTCAAATTCACACAATTTTAAATACATCTCAATAACATACATCAACAGAACATAACAAAATGAATAATTAAAAACTACCAAGTTTATAATACTTCTTCCACTTCATGTTTTAGTGAAACAATATTATCTTGTACACTTAGTGTTGCATTAAATTAGAAGGTCATCACTCCCACAAACCTTAAAACATACTGTAGTGCCAATGAGTATTCTAAAACAAATCTGGGGCAATCACCAACAAGACCCAGGTACATGCTGGGTACATGCTGGGTACATGCTGCAACATTTCAGTGACATTTCTACAGACAAACTAATGGCCCATCGAATTAACAGCGGGGGTCCTTGGCAGTCCCATTCAAACTGAATGGGACTGCCAGGGACCCCTGCTCTGTTCATAACCTGTTGGTTATAGCCCCAGATTTTCCAAGGCAAGTTTAAGGCAAGATTTAGAATACTCGTTGGCCCACCTGTAATAGAAACAAGACTAGAAACACTGATTTATGCAAAGATGACAGGCTGGTGGTTGTAGTTCTGTGACTGCTCACGACCCTACAAGATGGGCATTTTCCTGGTATCTTTTGAATCCATAAGAGGCAAGAAAATGATGAGCCGGCTAAGGATAGCAGAAGTGTTCTATAATGAATCTTTATGTACAGTACAGTATGTGGAGGGAGGAAAAGAGTCTGATGGTGCAAGGCATTTTAGACGCGGGTTTGAACTTAAGCAAGTCCAGAGATTTATTCTTCCATTTTAATATTTTAATTAAACAAAATGTAAAAATAATTCTTAATATTAGAAACTGTTGAATTGTTTTAATTTTTGATTATTTTCTTCAAAATATTTACCTAATTTACCTAAAAGAATGTTTCTTTATGGATGGTTAAGACTCAATTAAATAAGGAGGTTATCCCTGCAATTATTTAACTAAAAGAATATCTTTCTTTGAGGAGGTTTTAGACTCTTTTAAAATGTTTACATTCTAGTGCATTGATCTTAAAAAATTTTTCGTTCATACTGTAAATGAAGCTACTATTAGATTTTCTCAGTAATAAACTTCCTAATTGTACATATTTAATCTAAGGTTCATCACTAATTAGAACCGCACTAATTAGAAAACAAACTGTTTGTTTAATTGCCTATATTTTGACAAACTTTTTCAAATATACAGTATGTAGAAGTATGAAAAACTGTATGGTTTTTCTTTAATTGTATTATAATTTTCCCATACATTTTCAGTGTATTACTTGTTTATTTATAGGCAAGGTATTCCCACTCACATTGAAATCAGGTCAGTTCATCATTATAAATCAGAGAAGCCAGTGAATAGGAGAATCAGCAGTGTTCCATGTATCAATGCAGAAGCATCCTGTATCGATGCAGAAGTTTTCAATGGAAAGAGGAGTCACTGAGGAGATATTCATGCAGCAAAAGCTTGCACCGGTTTATTCCAACATATTCAGAGCAGGTGCAAGTACATTATTAACATTTCGGGGGACCAAGCCTCTTCTTCAGGTACTTCCACCCATAACCTAGAAAAAGTGGCTCAGTGAGTAAAGAAACTGAGGTTGTTGCAGGGTAACCTGGTTCAATGCCTGGTGTTGGCTCCTTGTGACCTTGGGCAAGTCACTTTAACTCCCTGTGCCTCAACATAGATTGTATGTAAGCTCCACGGGCAGGGACTGTGCCTGCAAAATGTCTCTGTAAAGTGCTACGTAAAACTAGCAACGCTATACAAGAACATGTTGTTATTATTATTATTATTATTATTATTATTATTATTAAGCTCAACTAGAAATGGTTATATATATATACAGTATATCACCCTTTCTTTAATATACACATATATACGTGTGTGTGTGTGTGTGTGTGTGTATTCAACTGTATGCTCATCTGCATGTCTTAGGCAGGTCTTCAACCCCACCTTTCACCATTATCACCCAGCACACAGCACTTCCACTACAGCAAGGGATTCTGGGGAATGACATTCTAATGAGCACACAGTACCACTTTTTGCTTCACACACCATTTTTAACAAGGCTCCCTATAGGCTTAAGCTTGCTGCATGATCACAGCTTTGAGCACAGCCAGGGTTAAGGTGCATACCCAGAAAACCCACCCACAGACAGCTGTTTCGACCATTATGGGTCTCATCAGTGTGGGGTTGAAAAACTGGGTATGCAGAGAAGCTTTGCTGTGCAGTGTTTTTGTTACTTTTTTTACTCATCATAACTTAACTGAGTATGGTAAACCCCATCCTTTAGCTTCTCTGCATACCCAGTTTACCAACCCCACACTGATGAGACCCATTAAAGGTCGAAACAGCTGTGTAGTTGGGACTGTGCCCCCTTGGCCCTGTGGCATCGGCTCCTCAGAGTCTAAAGACACTTGCTGCTATTAGGGGGGCACGCCATCCTGAGCTTCCTAGGAAGGCGACAGAAGAAAGATGGCGACAGGCGCGCATCTCAAGAATACGGTTCGTTTTGAGATCGATGCAGAGGAAAGAGATCGTATTGGATTGAAGTTCATCGTCGAGGAGGTGCTGCGGAAAGCCGGGCTGGACGCAGAAGAGGTGTTCTGCCTACAGGATTTCGCACGGCAGGGCATCTATGATGTGACGCTTCATATGGAAGGAGAATGCCTGAATCTCTATGAGAAGGTTAAAAGGATGGCGGAAGACCCGAATATGCAAGGAATTAAAGTGATTCCGAGCTTCCAGATGGACGAGAAAGTGGTGACGGTACACATGTACAACCCGTTCGTACCGAAAGAAGACCTGGTGATGTTCTTGAGGCAATACAGTACAAGTGTTAAAGGTGGAATTGAATTAAAGAACGCCTACGGGATCTACAACAGCAAGAGGAGATTTTGGATTAGGTTTAAACCTGACCCAGATGGAGGGGGGGGTGTGGCTCATCCACCTTCAACTTTCAGTATCGGAGGGAATCGGGGTTTTTTCAGTTATTTCAGCCAACCTACCTACTGCAGGAAGTGCTACGAGTACGGACATACTAAAGAACATTGTGGAAAAACTGGGGTGGTTTGCAGGAACTGTGGGAAAGAGGGACATTTTGCTGCGGATTGCGACATTCCAAAAAAGTGCGACCTGTGTGGTGAGTTTGGACACTTTGCACGACAATGCTCGAAAAAAAGTTATGCTCGGGTTGCTAAAATTGGGACTGAAATGGAGTGTACACAAGAGTTGGCTAATGTAGAGGGATTTCAGGAGATTACTGTAGTTGAGGAAACTTCAGGAGAATTAATTGAAGAAACTTTGGCAGGTTCTACAAGCGATATCTTGGAGAAAAAAGAGGAAGATCTCTTCCTGGACTCCATGGCCCAGAAACCAGAGGTGGGGGGAGGGGAGGAGACGGTGTGCAGTCCATCAGAAAGATGCGGGGGAGGGGGAAATACGGTCATTGAGTGTGGTGGAACCTAGCTGGGCGGAAAGTATGGAGTTTCAAGATGCACAGAGGGTGAGGGAAGGTCCCGAAGATGTTTTTGAGGAGGAAATGGAAATAGGAGGGAAAAAAGATCAAAAGCGTAAAAATCTGCAAGGGATAGAAACAAAGGAAGATAAGGATAGCCAGAGTAAAGTGGAGCCTGGAGAGGAAAGTGTAGAGGGTAAAATTGGGAAAGTATCAGGGAAAGTAACCCTAAAAGAGAAAATGGAACATTTTGAGGACGCTGAGGAGGAGATGTTCTATTTTGGGTGGGTATTTTCCGGAAGCAGCATGGGGGGAGTAGTGACGAACAGATAATAGAAAGATTAGAAAAACTGATGTACCAAAGAAAACAGCTGACAAAAGATCAGTATGAAGAATTAAAAAAGGAGCATGTACAGTGGGTTAAAATAAAAGAGGCTAGGGGAGAGGTGAGGGAGAAGGAGAGAAGTGAGAGCAATAGCACAAAATTATCAAGCGTGGACCAAAAGGGAGAAAAGGCAGGTCCTAGTGGGTTTAAATACGGTAAAGAGATAAAGAGGGAGGATTTTGTAAAAAGAGAGGTAGGAAAAATAAACTTGTGGGCAGCCACCTATAGCAGAAAGGCTCCAATGTTGGACTGGATGAAGGCGCAGTTAGCCAAAGTAGGGGTATCTGTAGAGGAAGCAATTAAGGAAATTTTTTTAGTTTTAGTTGAACGTTTGTTAGAAGAGCTGCGGGGACAAAAGAAGTAATTTGTGATAATGTTAAAACGTTCTGTAGAAAGTACGTAAAGTTTTGTGTAGAATGGGATGAATTCATGGTTTTTTTAGCGTGTGCGTTCTGTGGTATGTGAGAGACAGTTAGATTATATAGAAAAAAAGTATAAATTGTAATGTTTTGGGTGGTCGAAAGGGTGAGATGCACAGATGACGACTTGGAATGTGCTGTTCGGCTTTCTTGAATGCTGTTTTGCCTTTGTGTTGTTTTTGTCTTGGCAAACAAGGAATGTATCGTGATGTTTTCTGTTTATTGCTTTCTGTAAAGTAATACTTACTGGTTGTTAATTATGTGAACCGTTAATAAAACTTAAAAAAAAAAAAAAACTTGTCTGTGGGTGGGTTTTCTGGGTATGCACCTTAACCCTGGCTGTGCTAAAAGCTGTGACCATGCAGCAAGCTTAAGCCTATAGGGAACCATATTAAAAATGGTTTTTGAAGCAAAAAGGGGCACTGTGTGCTCATTTGCAGGTCATTCCCCAGAATCCCTTGCTGCAGTGGAAGTGCTGTATGCTGGGTGATAATGGGGAAAGGCGGGGTTGCAGACCTGCCTAAGACATGCAGATGAGCATACAGTTGTATTTACATTTGCATATTTGCTTTGCTGTGGAGGGTTTTTGGCAATTTTAAAGGTTATCCAATTAAAATTGTGGATTTTCTCAATTGTGACTCAAAATTTGTAGTCTACATTATCAAATGCCCCTGTGGGCTTGTTTACGTGGGCAAGACATTGCGTATGTTTAAGGAACGAATAGCAATGCATCGTTCCACAATACGCAAGGCCCTTGCAGACCCCACGAATTCTGATGATCTTAAGCTGTTACCAGTGGCAAGGCACTTTAAGCTTAAACAGCACAGCTTAGCCACCTTTCGTTGTATGCCCGTTGTACAAGCCCATACTCCAACCAGGGGAGGAAATAGACACAGGCTTTTGCTCCAGCTTGAGGCGAGGATGATTCACAGACTGGATTCTATGGCCCCCAAAGGCCTGAATGAGGACATGAACTTGGGTTGTTTTTTGTAATTTTTTGTAATTATTACTGTTCAACATCAACTGTATGTATACATGGATCAGCGTAGTTCAAAATGATTGGTTTAAAATGCATTTATTATACAGTATATTTTACTACAGCTTGTATATTCTTGTCGTTCAGCTTCTTCCATTGATTTTATTTTCCCCTCCCGGTTCTCTTCACTTTACCCTCACTGTGTATTGGGTGTTCTTTATTCCACATTTTTGCAGGTCCGTATATTGTATATTTATGTAGTTCTACAGACAGCATGTTCCTTTATTTGATCGCACTTTGTGCCTTCAGCAGTACTGGTATACTAGGGGTTAACTAGCAACCTATGTATATCCATGCAGCATGTGATGCCGACAGGTTTATTATGGGTTACCTGACTGGGATTACAGCGGGTTCCATCTGTCATAGGATTCTACTGATATACGCATGCCAGTATATCATATATATATATATATATATATATGACAAAACAGAGAAAGAAAGCAGCGCCTCTGATAAGTGTGAAAACAATAGTAAAGTGAATAAACTTGCTAAGAATATATAATATAATATTATATCTAGGAACATATGGGTATTAACCCTTGGAGTACCGAGTCTCCAAACCAC
>WSYH01005091.1:0-47195 GCA_036426205.1 Ascaphus truei | reverse complement strand
AAAAAAAAAAAAAAAAAAAAAGGGGGGGGGGCAGAATTCAAGGACAAAGCAATTAGGTTCTCTTATAAGTCACCCCCCGCCCCCATCCTAATAAATTATTGGGGAATGGATGGGCTAAAATCCTAACTGAGAAAGGCTGGGCAGGCCGGCATTAAACCGTCCCCCACCATACCTCACTCGGGCGTAGTGGAAGCTTTGTGGAGGTGGCAGGGTTGGTGGGAGGGAGGCACGTGGCGAGGTGTCCCCCAGCGGGCGCCCCGGGGACAGTCAGCCCCGCCATGGCTGCCACTGCCTTTCTCCCCTCGCCGGCATGTCCCGCACGGCATGAAGCTAGTGGGTGGGCGGGCAGACCGGCATATCCCCCCCACACCTCATGCGGCGGCTGCACCATCATGAAGATAGCTGGGCTTAGTGTAATCTTTGGGGAGGCGGCAGGGTGGGGGGGAGGCACAGTGTCCCATGCACACACACCCATGCATACACACACACACACACGCATACACACACACCCATGCATACACACACACACACACACACCCATGCATACACACACACCCATGCATACACACACACACACACATGCATACACACACATACATGACAGGGGGAAGAAGAGGAAAGGCAGCAGGACCGAGCACCACCACTGCCCCGCTCGCCACCAACACCCACCCCCCCCCCCCCCCCGTGACCATCTCCAGCCTGGAGATGCCAGGACAGGGCGAGAAGGGGGGAACACCCCCACTGCAATCTCCTGCCACGCGCGGGATGCCGGGACAGGTCGAGAAGGGGGGAACACCCCCACTGCAATCTCCTGCCCCACGCGGGACGCAGGGACAGGGAGAGAAGGGGGAACACCCGCATTGCAATCTCCTGCCCCGCGCGGGACGCGGGGACAGGGAGAGAATTGGGAACACCTGCCTCGTGCGGGGAGTAAGGGGGCTTGCAGGGAAGGTGTAAGGGGGCTTGCAGGGAAGGAGTAAGGGGGCTTGCAGGGAAGGAGTAAGGGGGCTTGCAGGGAAGGCGCAGAGGGGTCGCAAGATGGAGGATTGGAGCGTACTTACTCTCCAACAGATCTCCGGCCAGAAAGAATGGCCGCTCGTTGGGGGCGGGCTCATATAGAGCCTGGCCACGCGCCCACAAAGCCTGGGAGTGCGCGCCAATCAGCTGTCAGGTAGGGTTTTTTTTATTTTTTTCAGCCAGCGCGAGCGTGAAAATTTTCAGCACGAGCGGGGGGAAATTTAAAAAAACGAACACGTGTGCTGCTTGGGCCAATATTTACTCGCCCGGGGGTTAAATCCACACGCCCCGGGCGTGTAAATGTATAGGATTGTCGAACACTATATATATAATCATTACATATACTCACACACTCACACACACTGTGTGTGTGTGTGTACATATATCCATACAGACTACAGATATATTAATACACACTAACAGATCTGTTATTCTAACCACAACTCATACATGATGACATGCCAGCATTATGAAGTATGAAAGAAGATTAAGGTAAGTAATGTGTTACAGAATTAATACACCAGAAAACAAAAATGAAACATGTATGCTGTTATATAGATAGTTATTTAAAGTTGGATGTAAATAATATTACCATGCAATGACTATCTACATTAGAAAACAAACCCACATACATAAAATGTTGAACTGCAGCTAAGTGAATGTCAGCTTCTATACACATGGCAACTGTGTAATGTTGTACCATTAATCAACTGATGATTAATACATAATCATATGTTATAAAATATGCCTTAATTCAGACACTGAACATGTATAAACCTTCATGTGGACAAGGACATACTAGAATGTTTTGAAGCATCTGTACATGATCATACATACAGTGTGCATGAAATATTATGCAGTACACACCACCAGGACAACAGCACATTTAGTGAATGTGATTATTTAATTTTGTTTATCCTTTTGAGAGCGAGTCACAGGCCTGGTTGTTGGCTGTTGTGTTTTCCTTTTCCTTTTACCAACGACTTTGGCCTTAACTGTACGACTTGTACTGGCCTGTGCCAGTTCTGTGCCACTGGGTGTGGGCTGTGACACTTCAGGGGCACTGGGTGTGGGCTGTGACACTTCAGGGGCACTGGGTGTGGGCTGTGACACTTCAGGGACAATGGGTGTGGCCTGTGGCAGTTGTGAAACACTTGGTAAACATTGCACGACTGATGGTGGAGCCGTTTCCTGTTTTGGTGTTTTAACCTTGTTCCAAAAGCTGGTTAGTAGTAATTGTTTGGCTAACTTTGTTTTTCGTGTTTCATTTGTAGGTGTCGGTTCCAGATTTTGAACAGATGTAAGCGGTTGGATGTTGACAGGGACCTGCACAGAACTTGCACCTACTGTACCGGTATCATCCAGAACTGGGGAATGAAGAACTGATGACTCTGGAGAAAAAGTAGCAGCATGTAAAGATCCATCCTCAGATGGGGTAAATTGGAATTGTTGTTCTCTTGCACTCATTCTCAACTGATTAGCTTGGCTTAGATTCACAACTATTGCTTGTAATGTCCTATTTACATTTTTTATTTCTTTAGGAACTTGGATGATGACTCTTTCTAGTTGTGACATTTGTGATATTGTCCTTTCCTGCTGTGATATCATCATTTCCTGCTGTGATATCATCCTTTCAAGCACTGACATCATTTCTGAATGGCGACGATTTTCTTCAACCAAAATTCTTTCTTCAGAAGCTGCAATAGCTGAGTAGGTGTCACGAGCAGGATGAGTTGAATAGTGGGTTAATGTATGACTGGGAACATCTTCATGGTCACTTGAGTGAATTTGTCCATCAGTGGCAACATCTGCTTCTACAAATAAATGAAGACATTATGAACTGGCATGAAACTTTCTGTAGTTTATCAATATAATGAGAGTTGTTCTCACAGTGTAACACATAACATGTTTCCATAAGTTTTCTGTTGTGTCTAATTAAAATTTAGCTTGAAGTAACAATGATGTTTCGACTCAGTGTGAAAGAAGAATGAATTAAAGTTTGTTGTAACCTCACAACTCCTAGCTGATAGTTTACATCACACACAATACATGCTGTCATAACAAACATCATTTTCTGTGACAATAATTGATGTGAAGTTAATTACATGTGAAAGGCATTTATTTAGCATGGCAAAATAACATGTAGAAATGTACACATTAAATGTCCTGCACCTCATACAGTCACCTTCCAGGCTTGATGATGAGCTGGATGAGCCAGGTGATGAGACTTGTTCAATGTGAGGTGACACATGAGCTTCAGGAGCAACTATATAGAAGAATAACATAAGAATGTTATTGACATGTGTGCATAATGAACATAAAGTTTGTGTAGTTGGAGTATTTATGGCTAAATACCAGCATCACTTAATGAAATGACAAGATGTTTCTGGCAAGCTGTTCATTATACCAAGGTAAGACAGGCTCTGATTTAATGTAACAGCAAAACACAGAAAAACTTACAATTGGTAAAACTGCAGCATGTAGATACTCCCACAGGATCCTGTCTGCGTCTATTGGGTTACCCCCGTCCTGACCGTAACACACTGCTCAGTCACACAGGGACCTTGACCCGGAACCGGAAGTGTGACGACCAAGTGATGGGCGGGCTCTCTCGGACCGTGGCAAGGGCTATAGCAATAGCAACAGCCACTCGAGAATGACAGGGGAACTCCAGCAATAACAGCAATTACAGAGAATAGGGAGATACTACTACGCTACAAGATGCACTCCTACCCTGGAGTGCAACATTAAAGTATAAAACAAACCTCTACGCGTTTCGTCTCGAACGAGACTTCATCAGGAACGCGTAGAGAGTGCTGTGGAGTTTAGTGTCCAGGTTCTATTTGTAATACTTTCACTCATGTGCTACAGCATATTTTTGCTGTGCTGCTAGCATTTTTATCAGCCGTCCAGCCCGTTTTCCACTGTGAACTTTCTCCAGCTAAACCTCACTGACGTCACCGAGTTCACACGAGATTTGGATCAGTGAACTCACTGTGTAACGCCGGAGCAAGGGGAAGGCGGCGTCCCTCGTGCTCTCTGGTCCCTGCAAGGACACAGAGGGGCTACTGCAGCAGGACATACCACGGACACCACATTGAAGTCCTTCTCGCTGGGTTCCTGCGTCTGAACGGGCTGAGTTTTACTCAAAAATGCTTTATATTCAGCTATGTTTGTGAGTGTGTACTTTTAAATCCTTCATTCCATAAACCTATTGTTATACAATTTTACGCTATGAGTGCGCCTGTTTTTTCTGTGTTTTTATAGATATCTTCAAGGAAGTGGTGTTCCCTTCATTCGGGCTGCAGAGACTCTTTTGGATAGCAATTGGAGTATTTTATAGGATTTGTATTTTTTATATTTTTTTTATATATATTTTTTTCTGGACATTTTCTTTTTTGTTTTATTTTGTATGTTTTATATTGTTTTATTGCATTAGCCATTTATCATTTTTTTCTATTCCACTGTGCATAGTATAGGTTTTACTATTATCTTATATATAGTGTTTATATATAGGGTATATATATAGTGTTTTAGGTTGGCGCCAATTTTTTCTTTTGTTGTGCTATATATATATATATATATATGTAACGGGTTTTCTGACCTGGGCTGACCCACCCAATCTCATATTGGCCCCTGTGGTCTAACCAGTCCCCATTACAGTGTGATGTCTGGTGGTGCACCTGTTGGCGACAGGACTCCTGAGTCTCCCGCATGATGGTGTGTGGGGATTTGCCAACCCAGACAGGCAGCTGAGGTAGTGTGCTGAGTCCTACCTATATCCAGTGCAGCGCCTCCACCTCATCAGGATCCCTGCGTCCGCATGGGGATGGTCCTGGTGAGGAACTCCTCTGTGGTGCCTTCCTCTGCAGAGTAATCCCAGACTCACACACGAGGGTATCTTTTATCAGATGCATCTTTATTGTACGGTGGGCCAGCTGCCCTCCACAATGGGGTGTAATCAGCCCTCCATCGTTCACCGTACTTCCCTTTGAAAGGTATTGTTCTCCTTGATTAAGGATTCCCTATCCCCGCAGGGATAACTATTCTGTGCCAGCTCCCTGGTCACAGTGTCATAGTCCTTGAACAGCTTAGTATAACTCCTACTAACCGTCCAGCAACTCCTACTACTCGCTAACACACACTCTAAGTCCTAACTTTTGATCAGTGCTGTGCCTTATGTATCCTCTGGGGGCTGGCAAACCTCTGACATCACTAACCCTGGAGTCAGAGCCTGTGACCACTCCCATCCATACATAGGGCACCTCACCAGGGTGTGAGGGCAAACCTCCATAATTACTGCTGGCATGCCCATAACTTACCAGGCCTTACTGTCAGCAGGAGAGATGACTGCAGCCATTTTACATCATGGTTACATATATAAATATATACTCATATATTATATATATATATATATATATATATATATATATATATATAGCAACTGTAAATATTACTGTATGCTCATTTGCATGTGTTTGACAGGTCTGCAACCCTGTCTTTACCCATCATTGGCCAGCATACAGCGCTTCCACTGCAGCAAGGTATTCAGGGAAATGACATGCAAAAGAGCACTCAGTTACACCTTTTGCCACCATATATATTAATTGTTACTTTTTGTAGCACAACTAGATATAAATATATATAGATAGATAGATATATAGATATAGAGAGAGAGAGACATATATACAGATATATATGTTGGTATGCTTATATTGGTAAGAACGTATAATAAGCAGTGGAAATATAGATAAGAACTGTAACCTACGACACGCCTAGTACAGTAAAATTTGTCACCTGGTGGAAATGGAGCAGAATAAATTCCGATATCTCTATCCCCGGCCAAACCCTCCACGACGACAGGAAGAAATTTTTCCCGCATCTGCTCCTCCAATGGTGTTAAGATTAGAGCTTGTGCTGGCGGGCCACCTCCAGTGCCAGAAGCATGCATCCGTTGTGCTTGTATTTTTTTCTTTAAGTTTGCCCTGATATCATCGAATCTCTTCCGACAATTCGTCCGGTCCCTGACATGATTCCCACACGCAGACACAGCCAAGGTTATTTGATTCCACATTTCTTTTTTTTATGCTGAACTTGTCCGCCCTTGAAATACATACAATATATATGACGTTAATTATTATTAGAAAAACGTTCAGTTTCCTAGCTGTTCCAAGAGATACCAAACATGCTGGTTTAGGTGTAATATGTGTAGCACATGAGCATTTACGTGTAAACATACAAATGTAAGGAAGCTTGCATGAAAATTCTATGAACTTTGGCAAGATTTTGAGACTGATTGTTATGGTCGTTCTAAAGCATGAAGGAATATGTGTGTAACAATTAACTTTTATTGATAGATATTATGGAATAATATTTTTATATTAATACATCTCACATGACGTAGGATAACATGTCTTTGAAGAATTAATTCAAAAATAGACTTACCTACAGTAGTAAATGGCCATACAGACAGTCATAGTGCTCCAGAATCCCTGTGATAAGAACTGTGTTTTCTTGTTCATTGAACCGAGGATTAGGTGGCCGCTCCACACGTTTCTTCCGAATACGTGCAGGCCCAGAGCTTGCCTGCTGCTGACTGGACTCTCCTTCCAATGGAAGAGACTCCAAAAGTGGCCCAGCAGCAACCACCCCACCACCAGACACCCCAGCAGCACCAGCAACAGAGCCACCAGCAGCACTCGCACTCACAGCAACAGCACTTGCACTCCCAGTAACACCAGTCACACTCACAGCAACACCACTCGCACTCCCAGCAACACCATTCACACTCGCAGCAACAGCACTCCCATGAATCCTACGATCACTCAGACGCGTACTCGCACGACTACCAGTACCACTCACACAAGCATTACTCTTCCCACACCTTGCGGCCATACCTCTACCACTCACAAAGAACAGAAATGAAATGTAAAGCCAATCGCACTGAACACTTACAAATTGACAACAAGACAAAGATGTAAACTAAACAACACAGGACAAACCTCTCACAATACAGCACAACTGTCACAGTCAATAAGAAATATGCAAATCGGCCAGCTCTGTGTGTCTCTCTTTCTCTCTCTCTCACTCACTCCCAACAACACAGAGAATGAATACAAATACACGCTGCCATTAAATGGGTCACTCAATCCAAAACATGCTTGCTTCGGCAGATTCAGCAAGAAGTTTAATTGGGGAACCTAACACCACCTCGCCATGCACGCCGATACACCTGTGTGTGATCGGCAAATATCGGCAGAGTGGGAGCAAATGTTTTCGGCTTCATTCGGAAGGGATTCGGCACTTATTGCATACGGAGAGGGAAAATCGGCAAAATCATGCCGATAAGGTGCGATTGCACTTTTTCGGCGCTTACTGCATAGAGCCCATAGTGTTAAAGGAACCTTACAATTAACAATGTATGTATACAATACAATTCAAAAGTATTTAAAACAATAAAAGTGACTAATATCTAATCCCTAGAAATATCTACACTGGCGACACACTTTATTCGAGCTTGGCTAGTCCCACGAATTCGGGTATACCCGGGTGTATTGAGGTTTGTGACTGTTTTCTGCCCGAGTGCATTGAGGTATTTTCCAAGCAGGGATTGAAGCATTTTATTTCCGCTTGCTGCAATACTGCACAGTATATATATATATATATACTGCATTACAATTCATGAATTTATGCCATCTGGTAGACACGCGAAGCATTGCAGCCTATTAAATCCTAATCATTATCATTTAACAGATCAGCCGCCCGTCAGCCAGGCATGAACCCAGGCTGGGAAGGCAAATGCAACGGGGCTTGTCAGAGGTGAGGAGCGGCGCATTCCAGGTATCTGCCAGGTACATACCGGGTATTTGCTCGAATAAAGTGTGTCGGTGCAGTATCTCCAATTCTACAGAGTAAATAAAAATACTAGGTACTATCTTATAATGTACAAAGAATTAGATGAACAAATTTTATATAACAATATTACCCAATAAAAACCGGTTAAAAAAAACTCGTTGTAAAATAAACATCCTATCCTAAATAGTATATACAGATGGCCGCGCTGTCCCCACACAGCACATCCATCAGCAATACCTGAACAAAGTAATATATACTATACAGATGCTAAACTGATGAATTATGATGATAGAAGTCTCCACAGGATGTTGTCGACATATGAAGAAAACAGAGAAAAATGATTAATATACAAATATTAAAAATTATTAAAATTATATTGTAATTACGTAATACAAGATCACAGTGGTATAGTCCCACCGTTTGTAAAATCTATTAGATATAACCACAACGTACAGTATGAAACCACAGTATATAAAATATAGAATATAAAATATATAGTATGGAATATAAAACCAGAGTATATAAAACCACAATATATATGTAACGGTTTTTGTGAACCGGTCTGACCCACCCAATCTCACATTGGCCCCTGTGGTCTAACCAGTCCCCATTACGGTGTGAGTGTGTCTGATGGTGCACCTGTTGGCAACAGGACTCCTGAGTCTCCCGCATGATGGTGTGTGGGGAGGACCCGTCCAGACAGGCAGCTGAGGTAGTGTGCTGAGTCTCACCTAGTTCCAGTGCAGCGCCTCCACCTCATCAGGGTCCCTTCGGTCACTTGGGGATGGTCCTGGCGAGGAACTCCTCTGTGGTGCCCCTTTCTGTACAATCACTCCACACATGTACACGAGAGGGTTTATGATTAAGAGCATCTTTATTGTACGGCGGGCCATGCTGCCCTCCACAATGGGTGTAATTAGCCCTCCATTGTGACCGTACTTCCCTTTAAAAGGTATTGTCTCCTTGAGTAGGGATTCCCTATCCCAGCCGGGATGTCTCTACTCTGTGCCAGGTCCCTGGACACAGACCCCTGCTTCAGTTACTAGAACATAACTGACTTCTCAGAACTAGAACTCTCCCTCCACGTAGCTGAACTTGTACTCCAACTAGAACTAGGACTAGAACTAGGACTAGAACTACTTTTTAGACACAGTGCTGTGCCTTATGTAACCTCTGGGGGCTGACACAACTCTGACATCACCAACCAGGGAGTCAGAGTCTGTGACCACTCCCATCCTTACATAGGGCACCTCACCAGGGTGTGAGGGCAAACCTCCATAATTACTGCTGGCATGCCCACAACTTACCAGGCCTTACTGTCAGCAGGAGAGATGACTGTAGCCATTTTACATGACCGCTACATTCTCCCCCTGGTGAATCCCATCGTCCTCGCTGGGACCTAAATTTGCATACCTTCCTCCAGGAAGCACTGTAACACAAAACATGATGTTAACTTCACACACAAATTTTCATAATGCACACAAAATGACTACAGTACATTCCACCAAGCCCGCCCCGACCAGCAGCCACGAACCCGCGTAATGTATAGTACCTCCTAATAATAGTGACTCGGGTCAGGTTTCCTAACCTCCCTGTTACCCATATCCAGGACCGTGACATGATAATGTCTAGGCAGTCCCCTCTCGGGCCTATAGGTCACTTTATGCTTGTGTATGTTCCTCCCTATGCTCCACACTCGCATCAGGTGATCTATCCTGTCCTCTGCCTTCCTTCCTATAACTGCACTCCCCTTATTGACCAATTACATCTCAATGGTCTCCCTGAGCCACCTTTCTCTATTCTCCTCTATCTCATCCATGAGGGGTTCAGGGACATAAGGGTACTCCAACCCGTGGGATGACTTATATCTGGCTGTTATTGCCCGTTCAGCTCTACTGATCCTGGTCAGATCAGCATTACCTGCCCTCCCAGGTAGCACCCATGACAGGGGTTCGTCCGGATCTACAGGGTCTGATAGGATATCAGGTCCCATGGGCTCTAATTCCCTGCGCTCGATCTTGAACCACCTCTCCTGTAGTTCCCTATCTCGCTGCTCAGGGGTGAATTCTCCTACGGCCCACCAGTAGTCCACTACATCCTCCCTACGGATGAGAAACCGCGTACGGTCCATCCAGGCTACATAGCCTTCAAAGAGTGGGGCCCACCAACGGTGCTCTCTAAACTTGTGCGAATCCCCTGAATCGCTTTCGTCAACATCCCCCCCAGAGAATACCCCCGATGTCCGTGCCGATCGTGGTACAGACCACCGTGATGATCCCAGGGCCTTTTTCTCTGGTTCGTTGGTCACCGGAGGCAACCACCGGCCTACCGCGGCCTTACCCAACTCTCCCCCACCCCGAGAAATGCCTTCCGTAGCGCAACTGCGCTGTCTCTCCCCAGTCCGTCTCACCTCCTCCTCCAACGGTATGTCCACCGACTCTAGGCTAGGCGGGGAACCCGGGGACCGTGTGATTGGGGCAGGGGTTTTACCTAGGGCGTGGGATTGGGCGTAGGGGCAAGCGATTGGACCCCATGGGGTTACGACCCGTTCCCGGCTGTCCGTAGACTGATCCAATGAGGATAGCTCACCCTCCTCAGTCCTCGGATCTCCCATCCAACTCCTGGGCCTTGGAGGTGATCGGGGACCTTCCCCCGATCGCCGAAACGTCGCTGCGTCCTTCCCAGCGGTTCCGCCGTCGCCACCGGAAGTGATGTCCTCCCCGGAACCGGAAACGCCGCCATCTTGGGTTGGACCCCCATGCGGGATCTCTTCCTCGATGACGACATCCGGAAGCTCCGCCGTCGTCTTCACCGGAAGTGATGCCGTCTCCGCACGTGCGTCTTGGGCCTGGCACGGCCTCTCTACAGCTACGCTGTCTGCCGGGACAAGGTAAGTGATGGGGCTTCT
Source organism: Ascaphus truei (assembly GCA_036426205.1). NCBI lineage: Eukaryota > Metazoa > Chordata > Amphibia > Anura > Ascaphidae > Ascaphus > Ascaphus truei. Next base: position 36,415 of record WSYH01005091.1, on the reverse strand, counting down.
CTTACCAGTCCGCAGGGGTGTAGGCGTCTCTCGCCCGTCGCCGCCATATCCTGGGGCGGAGGGACTCCGTCTCTCGGCTCGCCGATCTGCGGGGGACGTCCTGTTCTCCAGACTGCCACTCACCCCACGGGGTGTCGTCCTTCCCTGTTCCTTCTTGAACCCCGGTTTTACCACCGCTAGCTCGCGGAGATCCTCATCTGAGTAGTCTCCCTTCCCCGATTTAGGGGTCAACGATCGGGGCAAAAGTCTCTTTTCAGTGCGGTCGGGGGGTGACCCGACCGTCTCGGTTGCTGCTGACCCAGCCGATTTGATCGACTCCAGTCCCCTTTCTCCGGGACTTGCAGGCTTATCCACAGTGCACCAGGGGACTCGGCGGCTCGTCTAGCCGTATCCCCCGGGGGGTCAGCAGGTTGTATCGGGATGAATGTTGGCATTGGCCACAGATACAATGTCCCGCAGTGTGGGCAACGTGCCACTGAATTAACAGTGCCTCCGGGCAGCCCGCATTGAAGGCAGAGCCCGACCACCGTCTCGGTGTTGGCCACCCTGACTACCAGTAGCCCGCCGGGTACCGAGTAGGGCTGGGTGGAGACCATTGTGCCCACAGTGGAGGAGCAGGCCATTATTTTGGTAGGGGCCACTTTCTGTGTAGGTCTCTCCGGGTCAGTGGTTCCTCGCAACTGACTGGTAGAAGTTGCTGGACCAGCCACTCCCTGCTTCGGCTCCTCCCTCCGCTGACATAGCTGGAACCCGCCCCCAGGGGTTGCAATGATGGGCGGGTCCCACAGGGGAATAGCATGCCCCTTAATTAAGGCCGCGCCTTTCTCAGTCCTGGTGGGCGCGGTCTGCGTTTTCGCGCCAGTTTCCCCCTCAGGGTGAGGTTCTTTTCCTGCGGTTAGTTCCCGCCTTCTCCTTGCAGCTGCCTTGCGTGCAAAATATCCCTCCTTTTTGCTCTGAATCTCCGCGGCCGGAACTACTTCTTGTAGTGGCGCCGTCTGAATATCAGTCCCTGGGCCCAGTGGGTGCATTCCCACAGGCCATAGTTGAAAGTCACTCCCCCTGATTGAAATCAGGGGAGGATCCCATAGACTAAGCGGTTGACTCAGCACAGGGGCCGAGTGAGTCACTATCCATGAAGGCGCAGCCATAGCTTTCACGCCATGCCCCCCATCACGGCGGGGCTCTGCTGTTCGCGCCATTCCCGGCCAGCTTTTTGCAAGTCCTGAATCAGCCAGGTTCTCTGCGACTGGCCCACGCGGTCTCCATTTTGGATAGCTTTTCTCGATGAGGTAGCATTCATTTGGTTGCACGTCCACTGACATCCATCCTCACTGTGCTCCACCCCAGTTATCACAATGTCCTCACACTCCTCAAGGGGTGCACCTCGGTGTCCCAGACAGGACAAAAACGGGGCAGCCACCGCCTTCGCTCCACTCCAGAGCAGATTAGTTAGCGACAGCTCAGCGACAGTTTGCTCTTCAGTGGAGCGCACGCCACGGGTGCCTTCCCCATCAGCCTCTGATCGCCATTTTGGGCTCTCCGCACCACGTGGATCCTCCATTCCTTGGGTTGTCACGCTCTCGTACCAATTATCGTACATGGGGCTCCGCTCTGCGGGGCAGCCACCACACCAGTACAATAAAGAGTTGCTCAGATGCACCACCACATGTGTACCTGATCTAGGCTGGACTCATGTTGCACTACCTCAGGCTAGGCTCACTCTCTCAGTGTCTGTTGTAACTCCTTCCTCCCAGTCTGTGCTCCCTATGGTAAGTGTCTGGAATGGGGGGGAGTGGAGGACACGGGGGACAAGGGATCCTCGGGGGAGTGGGGGGTAAGGGGGAGTGGAGGACACGGGGGACAAGGGGTCCTCGGGAGAGTGAGACAAGGGGGTCCGGGGAGTGGGGGGGAAGGGGGAGTGAGACACGGGGGAGTGGGGAGTGAAAGAGATAAATAAGTAGGGGGGATGTGAGGGTGAGAGAAAGTGGAGGTGTGTGTATGTATAGTATTTATATATACTCAATTGGTTTGCAATCACTTACCACCCTTTGATATGATCCTTTTCACGCATCTGGCAGTGGAAGGGTTCAATAGCACCTAACTGGAGCTGTGTGTAGTAGTGTGTATTAGCAATGTTTGCTCTTGTATTCGTTTTTCAGGAATAAACACAATAATCTAGAAACATAATATATTTTATTCTTTTAACAGGTGTTAGAAATGGTACATAAAGCAGGTGTTCCGTCCCTCACTTTCACATCCACTGCGTTGTATATCTCTCCTCTCTCGACACATTATAAAGATCTAGTTTTAGGGTTGTCACAGCCTTTAGGAAGGGCTTGGGTAGCACTTCAACTTTTGTAAAGATAGGGACCTGTTCGAGACTTGTGTTTAATTGAGCAGAAAATGATACATAACAATTGCAAATTGTGATCAAGAATTATAAAGCAATCCTTAGAAAACTGCTGGAGGGTTTAACCATTACGTGTATGACCTAAAACAAAGGCCAGTCTCTTGATGGTAATCGCTCATGAGCAAGGGCCCTCATTACCTTTTTATATTGGTTTGTCTTTATTTAGTATGTCATTCTGGTTAAGTAATGTTTATCATTCTGTTCCCCCCTTGAATCCCGCTGTGGAATAAATTGGCAGTCTATAAATAGATGATAATAAATGATTGACTGAGATTAAATGGAAAAATAATGGTCGTTTTAACACACACACACACACACACACACACACACACACACACACACACACACACACACACACACACACACACAATGGTATTTTACATGTGTTTACATATTCATGTATATACTAGTCTGTTTTAGGCAGAGAAATTGGGGCACAGTGTTGAAAATAATAAGATTATACTGTTGATGACAGAGTGGATCTTCGCACGTGTGCTTTAGGGGCCCAAAACAAAGGCCTATTTCAACCTTGGTTAAACACTTGACTTTAGCTTCTACAACAGGGACAAGTCTATCATCTCACATATAAACCGCTGTAAATAGAATATTTTGAAGTTAAATGCATTTGTTGTGGATGGATTTTTATGTCCCATGCCATTTCCTCGTCACTGTCGCCTTTAATTTAGATGTATTTGAAGCTCAGAGTGGTCATGTGTTCTGATAAACAACAAATGCCACTAACTACAAATGATGCCTCTCCCCCAGGTGTGCACCGTCAGTTGCTGATGACCACTCTTGGCGTTTTTATTGGTTACCATATAACCAAATATGAGAACTACAAGAATGCAAAGTTGGACCGGGAACTTTTTGAATACATAAGACGGAATCCAGATGACTTCAAGAAATCAGGTAACAAGACCAGCAGCGTGATCCATTCACATCGTGTAGACCTCAGACACACTGCTCTGGATGCCTTGATAAAGCTTACTCATTTGATATGTCAAAACAGCTGTTTAGGACAGGGTGGTGCACGTTTAGTCATCAAGTGACCCAACAGGTCAAGTTTTCAGGGCAATGCATATCTAGACAAGTTTTTCTAATTAGAACGAAGTTAATAGGTTCATTATATGTCAGAGAACTTAATTTTCGAAGCCTATTGAGGACTGAGTTGGGACCACTGTGATGAGTGTCCTAAGTCAGGGGTGAGCAAACTTTTTATGCAGAGCCCCCCTTTTCATCCATGAAATTTCTTGGCCCCCCCTGCCTGATGTAATCAAAATCACATGACGTCTGCGCACGTGAGCTGGTTCAGCACCTAATGGCTGAAAGAGAAATTGCAGCTACCGACCTTTTTTCTCTCTGCTCCTGACAAAATCGCCGCCCGCCACTGCCTGCCTGTCCGTGCGCCCACCTGCGCACAGCATGTTTTGGGGTCTGGCGGCCCGCAGACAACAAGTTTCGCCGCTCGCCGACTGCGTCCCCCTAAACAATCTTATGCCCCCCCAGTTTGCGCACCGCTGTATGAAGCAGATAAAAGGAAGCACTTTTTCACTCCTGACTGAAACTCACTAACACTCAGTTTGTGACAGCAAGTAGCATTACTAGGTCTATTCATGACGAGGAAGTCTGTAAATGGCTATTAGCAGCATGGACATATCTGGAGGCATAATGTGCTCACCCAGAAGCCTCCAGTACTTGCCACTGGATACTGTACTTGGTGGGCCATTTGGTCTGACCCAGTATTGGCAGTTTTCTCCAAACGTAAGGGGAGCGGTGGTGAATACCACATGAAGAAAGAAAAAAATCACATAGTGCAATAATATTGTGCCAAGAGAATGTGATAGTTTCCAACGTTCCTACTCGATCATTGCAACTGTTTGGGATTCTGCCTTGTTTATATGCTCCATTGGGAGTAGGAACCTTGGAAACTCTATCACTTATTGTCTTTGCACAATAATATTGCACTATGTGAATTGTTTTCTTTTTTCATTTGGTATTCACCACCGCACTAACTTACGTTTGGAGAGAATCGTTTGGCAAGATCCTTGGAACAGTCTTTTTAAGGGTTGATGTTTTTACATACATTCTTATATTTTTTTCCACTCACTCATATCACCTAAACTGTATTATAGGTGTGGGTCACATTGCAATTGGTTGTTGCAGACCGTATTACTTGGTTTATTCAATATATTTATGTAATCGCTATTATTTTTCATTGGGATATCATGAGTGTTAGAGCACCATCCATTGTTTTGCTTTCCAGTATTGGCAGTTGACATATTTGTATCTGTCTCTACGTTGCATTTGATGACCCAGTTATAAACAGCGCCTATCCATATCTCCTTGTACCTTCTGATTTTGCATTGAATGTGCTTTTAATCTTCCATTTCATTTCCATTCATTTAGAAAAGAAAACTTTTGCTGAAGTGTTGGAAGAATTCTACCCTATCCGTTAGACATGTTGGCAGATCGTTCCACCTCTTCAGTTAACGGAGGATTATCAAGACAATGATCAACTGAACTGGATTCCTAATACATTTTCAGCGCTGTTGTAAAAACAAAAACGCATATAATTATTAAAATTCTAATTCTAAAAATGGTTACTTATTTGCCTCCTTATTTTTGTATTTAACATAATCTAATTTTTGTTTATATAAATATTTATGTAAATTGATGCTTTCGTAATGGGGCAAAATGGTGATTTTAATTTTAAAAAGGCAGAACATACACAAATAAATAATGAATGGACATGCTTGGTCTCCCTGAGAGATCTCACCCTGCGACCTGAGGCCTGTCTTTGTGCATGATTGGATCACCATGTTTATTATAGATTAATGTCAATAGGCAAGTTAATTTTGTGTGTTCTCTGCCTTTTTAATTTATGTAACTGGAAGCAGCAGTTTATATGCCAGAAAAGTATTGTATTGGCAAAGAAGTGCAACATTTAGGAATGCTGCTTGTACACTGTACATTTCTAATATCCCCCAGTTAAGCTGCTCTGTAAAAGGTGCAGTCCCACATAGCAGGCAAAGTAAATGTAGAAAACACACACATACTTGGCTCCCTTAGGGAGTAACACAGTAGGTCGAGCAGTCCCTGCTCAGATTTGCTTTTAAACTCCTTTGCTGTTAAAGGGTTATATCCAGAAACCAACAATGCATTGCAGAGCAATGTGCTGCTAGTTCCTCTGGCACTGCGAGGGTTACGCTAGTATGACCCAGTGCATTGCTGGCACGTATGGTGCTGAGGGGTTTAAAACCGCAACCAGAAGGGCCTGAGCTGCACTGCTTTCAAGTACAGGGACCTGCCGGTTTCTCCGGTGCTAGGAGCCCTCCGCCCACCACCAAAGAAAAATAAATAACCACCAGCGTTCCCCAATAAACAGTGTGTTTGTGTAAGAGTGCTTGTTGTCTGTGACGGTAGCTTTGTGACAGGCTATAATAATACACACCAAATATATAACTGGGTTGAACTGGACGAGGCTTAGATATGATAAAATATAATTTATTCCTTGAAAAAGGTGAACACACGAGATATACAAATAACAGACAAAATATGGACACTTACTTAAAGGTTAGGACAAGAAAAGCCATCAGGATACAGGATGGGCCATTTGTTCCATAATTCAGGTTCAGATGTAGTCATCACAGCAATACATGAAGATCATGCATGAAGAACATGAGGGACATGAAGACAATAGCCATAGGCTGCGCCTGGTTCTTATACCATTATTTCCCATTGAACACAACCTAAACCCAGCCCCTCTCATAAATCAGTGGTGAGGTTGACAGTTTCCTCAGAGTAAAACTCCTCCCACCCAAGGACGTTTAAAAACTGCTTTTCCTATCTAAATAACTTCATAACTTCAGTTCAGCGGTACTTACTGGCACGCGAGACATATTAATACATTCCGGCATGCATGACGCTCCCAATAAGACTAAATATTACCGTGTAATATTAAAATTAAGAGAGATATTAATATCTGTCTCTTAGTACCGGCTAAACATCAGGTGTTTGTATTCCTTATGTGCGAATCAGTCCCACGAATACACATGTGTAGCTTTTAGCACGTTCAGCCGAGGACATCTCATAATATTCTTATATTTAATAAGGTCACTCATTCTGTAGCCCCACTCCTAAATCAGGGGCGTTTGGCCAGTCTACCAAATGGAGTGTCTGGCAGGAAACTATGGTTTGTAAGTGTGAGTTTTAACACTCGCAAACCACTCCAGCTTCCTAAACATTTGGTCGCATTCCTTAGTAGGCAGGCATCTTTGAGGGTAACTTAAACAAAGGGCTAGAATCACTATTTTGACATTAACCCCTTCCCTTCCGCATCAACCCTAGTGTATGTGTGAGTGCAAACACCAGGATAACACAATACATTTACACAGGGGAATAAACATTTGGATATTGAAGCAAGGCAAAACACATTGCTGGACCTCAGTCCAGTTAACCCCTTGCTTCCCTGATGAGAGTAGAGGGTGGCCAAATGGGGTGTAACCCCCTCAATCCCGGGCCAAATCCTCTCTATCATGACATTGTCCATCTTTAGCACGCTTACTTTCCATGCTCACACTTGCCTTTTGTTTCCCGCGACCCTACATTATTATGAATTCCAGCGCAGGATGCCACATTTTCATCTTGAAGTTCTTAATCTGGTAGCAAGGGACTGTTGCCTTCGTGCTGCACCTGCACACAGGCGCTGGAGGGGTTAATGTTGTGCAGTGCAGCTGTTTAGGGATTGTTATATATTAATGCATATCATAGATTTAAAGCAGTTGTCTGTGTGGCCCTTTTTTTGGGGGTGTGGGGAGGGGGGGTTTCAGAGGACATAGTATTTTGCTTTATACTACCTGCTTATCTGCAGTCCCCAGACCTCAAAGGACCCTCCGGTTACATTGATATAACAAGAGTACTTGCCCAGTTGAGACACTGGTTGCAGTCAGGCTTGCTCCAGCAACCAATAGAAAGCTGCAACTTTGTCAGATGACACATGCAACTGTCTATTGGGGACCCCCGTGTCATATTTATAGGGGTTTTGAAGTGAAACTTCTTTGCTGGCGCCAACAGGGTTTTCATGGGAAAAAATCCTTACCGCAGGTGACGTCAGGCCGCACGTTAAAAACACTGCAGGTCTCGCCGCACATGCGCAGTGGCGGCCAGAGTGTATACCGCACGTTAAAAACACTGCCGGTCTTGCCTCACAGTGGCGGCCGGAGTATGCCGCACATGAGCAGTGGCAGCCGGACACGGCGCTTGGGAGCTAGAGACGCACACGCTCACAGAGAGGCAGACACACACAACACGCACACAGAGAGGCAGGCACGCAGACACACATGCAGAGAGGCAGACACACACATGCACACAGACACAGGCAAGCACCCACACACAGGCACAGAAACATGCACACAGAGAGGCAGACACACACAACACGCACACAGAGAGGCAGGCAAACATGCACACAGAGAGGCAGACACACATGCACAGAGGCAGACACACACATGCACACAGACACAGAAAGGCACACACACAGGCAGGCACCCACACACAGGCACAGAAACATGCACACAGAGAAGCAGACACACACACACAGAGAGAGACAGGCACAGACACACACGCACACAGAGAGGCAGGCACACACACACACAGACACAAAGACACACAGAGGCAGATACACACACAGAGACAGACATGCACACACACACACAGTTAGTATAACTATATAAGTGCAAATAGCTAGAACAGAGGTGTGTGCTGAGCACGTTTGCGCGTGCCAAGTCAAACTTCTTTGCGTTTTCCCACCGTCACAAATACAATATCTGTGACAAAACAGTGACCAAAGACAAAGAAGTTTCATTTACAATGCCCGTGCTCAGCACACACGACTTTTTAATTTTTGTGTGTCACACTGAGACAAACAACTGACATGTCTTGGGAGCGTGGGGTCTCCAGATCGGGGAAACACAGATCAGCCCAGAATTAACCTCCAGTACAATATTTTAAAAATAAAAGATCAAATGGGGGCTGCGGCTTTAATGACATTTTGCCTTTTTTTGTAATCGCTGAAACTTCATTGTGAACTTTCTACAAGAATGACAAATTCTGCAGGAAAAAATGTAACTGTTAATTACTTTCGTGAAAACAAAAAAACACAAGCTGTGTTATATAACTTCTCATTAACTTAGTGTTGCTTTTGTCATTGGTGGGCAACAGATATGTCAAGGGCTTTAACCACGGACCCCCAACCACTGGCCACCCCAGCACCCCGCTTTCCCCCCATGCAGAAAGAGATGTTGCTGGCCTGGATCATAGCTTGTCCCGGCTTCCTTATCTGCTTGATGACAGCGCGCTGATAGCCCCTGTACTGCCCTGTACCTCCCCTGTGCTAATCACTAGTTCCCTGTGTAAGAAGAAGAGCAGGACAGTATTCAATAGAGTGCCGGCCTCATGCAGCTGGCCGAACTGGGGAGAAGCTCTTACCCATGTCTGCAACACCCAGTCTGCCTGTGCCTTGCCTACCTACCACTGCTCTTAAAGTCATGAACATAATTACCGTGGTCCCGTGGGGTTTTCGGGTAAACATTCAACGTAATCAATTGCCAGCACCATTTCTGTTTAATAATTGTACAGCATTAAAGCAGAACAACACAGTCCCTGTAGCAACCGTTCAACAAACTGCTCAAAACGTTCTCCAATCTTGTTACTTTCACAGTTGTGGGTGGACAATGTCTGTTTATTATCTGGAAATGTACTGTTTCTTTTTGTTGCTCTGGATCTTTCAGGATGTTCATGGTATGCTCAGTAGCTCAGTCTTTGATTAAGAAGGTCATGTCAATGTCATCTTGTGCTCTTCTGTGTCCAGCACGTGAACTTGAAAACGTAGGGTCCAGAAGATTTTACAGGCTGATCCCCCTCCTCCATGTCTTTTGCATTAGATGACCATCCCAATAAGTTCCTTGTACCTGCCGGTCACTGCGTTGGTTTCTTTGGTCAGCGTGCTGAGGATGCGGAATAGGCTGGTGAAATGATAATAACATAGGGCTTCGCTGTCCCCAGTGCCCCCCGCCTCTGCTTCTCCGACCATTTTCCAGTCATCCAATGGCACCACTCCATTTTCCAGGCTGACTCGGATAGTCTTCAGCTTGATGTAATTGTCATACAGGTCTCTGGAATCAAAGTTGGCAGAGTCTTCCTGCTGCTCCATTGGGATCTCTCGGAGAAGACTGGGGAACATGACCATGTGTTCCATGTTTCGGGCAGCAGTGCAGTATCTGGTCATGGCAGTGGCCAGGCAGCTGATCTGTGACACTTGCATGACTGCTCCCTTCAGCTGAGTAGGAGTTGGAAGGTGCTGGCTTAGAGTGATCTGTGCATCATCTCTGGATTTATATATATACTTCCAAAGTAGCCACGGGTGAAATCCAACAGGCAGCTCAATCTTTTGGATGCTGAAGGGTCCCGGGTGGGTGCCACCACACCATAAATACCAGCCTATCAGAGCCCTACAAAACCTTCAGTACTTGGCAAAGCATTTGGCAGGTTTCATCACTTTTAAACTCAGACTGGACGTTTCCCAACTCAATGTTAAAATTGCAAGCATGGGTCACAGTGGACCAGGGTTATCTGGCTATAGGCAAACACAACACCCAGTTTCATCAGATTAATTTGCCTTTACAGTATGAATTGTCAACACAGAGATTTGCAAATAAAGCCATTTAACTACTTAGAGGTTCATACTATTTCCAGTTACAACATTCATTCCTGTTACTTGTGTTATGTGAACTACCTGATAATTCAATTGTGCGACCAACTAGTTCTGTAATATATGAATAAGTAAGCAGTTCTCTACACTAATTACGATTTGATACATCTTGATCACACATTTTTTTCAGTTGTCTTCTCTCCAAGTATAAAAAGCCCCAATGTTTCCAGCCTCTCTCACAGGGAACATATTCCATACCTGTTACCATCTTTGATACCCTACTGGAGGAGTGCTCAACTCCAGTTCTCAAGCCCCAACAGGTCAGGTTCTCAAGATATCCCCGCTCCAGCACATGTGGCTCAATCAGAGGCTTAGCCACCTGTGTGGAAGCTGGGATGTCCTGAAAATCTGACCTGTTGGGGGGCTTGAGGACTGAAGTTGAGCAGCACTCTTGGGCTCTTTAACTGGTGGCCCACAGGACAAATGCACCCCCTGGACTCTGCTCCTGCTAATTTCATAATAGTAGCTTAGGTAGCTAAGTGCACATTTCTGCACAAAAACTCACCTGTAAGTTACAGTAATGCCATTATATATGGTGCAGATAACTGCTTTCAAAATTTTGAAATATACAATTTTTCAAGTCTTTAATGTATCTAAAATGACATTACTAAATATTTTCGGATCTGGCCCCTTCGGAGAACTGGTTGATGAGCCCCAATCTACTGCATCTCCGATCTTTCCTTTTTAGACCAGTGGTTCTGAACTGCTGTCCTCAAGAACCCCCAACAGGTCAGGTATTAGGGATATCCCTGCTTCAGCTCAGGTGGTTCAATCAGTGAACCCCATGTGCTGTAGCAGGGATAGCATTAACACCTGACATGTTGTGTGTTCTTGAGGACTATTGCTTTAGACAGTATTAAAAATGAGATTTAATAAGAGTATGTGGGGCAATAAAACACAAGGTGTAAATATGGTAAAACCAGCAGAGGGAGACATATCTCTAACATATTAATAGATACTGTAGAAGCAAATACCTGGCACTTCTTTGGTCTACAAAGAGGCAGAACCTTCACTTTTAAAATGATTTTAAAATACTTAAAGATTTGCAAGAGATTTGCATGCATTTCAATGTTATTTAATGATGCTTACTTCCACTTTTTTGAGAGAGAGAGAGAGAGAGAGAGAGAGAGAGAGAGAGAGACTTATTTTTATAAAGTACCAAGTGAATTTTATACCTCTGCAAACACTCCTTTATACAATACGTGGACCTGTGAACAGAGTGGACACACCTGAGAAATATGTCCATTTGGGATATGCAAATTAATATTTAAATGGCTACAATTATTTTCCAGGTATCTCGGGGGGTTTCAGTTTTATTCACTGGTATGTCTCCATGTGTTGTATAAAGAAGTGCTTGTTTTGGGGTATAAAAGTCACTTGGTACTTTACAAAAATAGGTCTCTCTGCATCTCTCAAAAGACTTACTGTATATTAGGCTTATATCAGGCCTGCAGAGCTAACACTCGGTTTAATGTTACATAGACTGGGTTTTATATCCAGTTTAGTACACATATACTGAATGAATGACTCCCGCATGTTTCAGGGTATACAGTAGTTCAGTGACCTATCCCTGCTCCAGACATGCCACCCCGGAGATTGCAAAGTCTACACAGTCTCTGCCAATAAACCTTCCTGACCTGTCTGGATTTCCTTGGGTAACTTTCCTGTTTCTATTCTAAACTTTAGTCCACATTTACCAGCTCTGTCTCATTTTAAAATATATATATATTTTTTTTTTTTCCTGCTTAAAGTACATTTTCTCTGTAAAATTAAAAAAGTAATGGACCGCCTCTTCATAAAACGGATCTGATTTATTTCCATATCAAACATCACAATATTTAAACTCTAGAAATTAAGATATATATATATATACATATATACATATATATATATATATATATATATATATATATATATATATATAAAGCAGAAAATAGCCGTGTTAGTCCAGTTGCGAATAATCAGCGACATCTACTACACTGTTTTAGCCATTGAATCCTTTGTATATCAGTATTGCTTGACATGAAGAAGAGAGGAGAACTCTCGAAAGCTTGTCTTATGACATAAATTGTTAGTCCAATAAAAAAGGTATCACTTAATACTGAAGAACTCACTTATTCTGCACTATATATATGTAACGGTGTTTGTGGACCGGTCTGACCCACCCAATCTCACATTGGCCCCTGTGGTCTAACCAGTCCCCATTACAGTGTGGTAGTGTCTGGTGGTGCACCTGTTGGCTACAGGACTCCTGAGTCTCCCGCATGATGGTGTGTGGGGAGAACCCGTCCAGACAGGCAGCTGAGGTAGTGTGCTGAGTCTCACCTAGGTCCAGTGCAGCGCCTCCACCTCATCAGGGTCCCTTCGGTCACTTGGGGATGGTCCTGGCGAGGAACTCCTCTGTGGTGCCCCTCTCTGTACAATCACTCCACACATGTACACGAGAGGGTTTGTGATTAAGAGCATCTTTATTGTATGGTGGGCCATGCTGCCCTCCACAATGGGTGTAATTAGCCCTCCATTGTGACCGTACTTCCCTTTAAAAGGTATTGTCTCCTTGATTAGGGATTCCCTATCCCAGCCGGGATGTCTCTACTCTGTGCCAGGTCCCTGGACACAGACTCCTGCTTCAGTTACTAGAACATAACTGACTTCTCAGAACTAGAACTCTCCCTCCACGTAGCTGAACTTGTACTTCAACTAGAACTAGGACTAGAACTCCTTTTAGACACAGTGCTGTGCCTTATGTAACCTCTGGGGGCTGACACAACTCTGACATCACCAACCAGGGAGTCAGAGTCTGTGACCACTCCCATCCTTACATAGGGCACCTCACCAGGGTGTGAGGGCAAACCTCCATAATTACTGCTGGCATGCCCACAACTTACCAGGCCTTACTGCCAGCAGGAGAGATCACTGTAGCCATTTTACATGACCGCTACATTCTCCCCCTGGTGAATCCCATCGTCCTCGCTGGGACCTAAATTTGCATACCTTCTTCCAGGAAGCACTGTAACACAAAACATGATGTTAACTTCACACACAAATTTCCATAATGCACAACAAAAATGACTACAGTACATTCCGCCAAGCCCGCCCCGACCAGCAGCCACGAACCCGCGTAATGTATAGTACCTCCTAATAATAGTGACTCGGGTCAGGTTTCCTAACCTCCCTGTTACCCATATCCAGGACCGTGACATGATAATGTCTAGGCAGTCCCCTCTCGGGCCTATAGGTCACTTTATGCTTGTGTATGTTCCTCCCTATGCTCCACACTCGCATCATGTGATCTATCCTGTCCTCTGCCTTTCTTCCCGTAACTGCGCTCCCCTTATTGACCAAGTACATCTCAATGGTCTCCCTGAGCCACCTTTCTCTATTATCCTCTATCTCATCCATGAGGGGTTCAGGGACATAAGGGTACTCCAACCCGTGGGATGACTTATATCGGGCTATTATGGCCCGTTCAGCTCTACTGATCCTGGTCAGCTCAGCATTACCTGCCCTCCCAGGTAGCACCCATGACAGGGGTTCGTCCGGATCTACAGGGTCTGATAGGGTATCAGGTCCCATGGTCTCTAATTCCCTGCGCTCAATTTTGAACCACCTCTCCTGTAGTTCCCTATCTCTTTGCTCAGGGGTGAATTCTCCTACAGCCCACCAGTAGTCCACTACAACCTCCCTACGGATGAGAAACCGCGTACGGTCCATCCAGGCTACATAACCTTCAAAGAGTGGGGCCCACCAACGGTGCTCTCTAAACTTGTGCGAATCCCCCGAATCGCTTTCGTCCACATCCCCCCCAGAGAATACCCCCGATGTCCGTGCCGATCGTGGTACAGACCACCGTGATGATCCCAGGGCCTTTTTCTCTGGTTCGGGGTTCACCGGAGGCAACCACCGGCCTACCGCGGCCTTACCCAACTCTCCCCCACCCCGAGAAATGCCTTCCGTAACGCAACTGCGCTGTCTCTCCCCAGTCCGTCTCACCTCCTCCTCCAACGGTATGTCCACCGATTCTAGGCTAGGCGGGGAACCCGGGGACCGTGTGATTGGGGCAGGGGTTTTACCTAGGGCGTGGGATTGGGCGTAGGGGCAAGCGATTGGACCCCACGGGGTTACGACCCGTTCCCGGCTGTCCGTAGACTGATCCAATGAGGATAGCTCACCCTCCTCAGTCCTCGGATCGCCCATCCAACTCCTGGGCCTTTGAGGTGATCGGGGACCTTCCCCCGATCGCCGAAGCGTCGCTGCATCCTTCCCAGCGGTTCCGCCGTCGCCACCGGAAGTGATGTCCTCCCCGGAACCGGAAACGCCGCCATCTTGGGTTGGACCCCCATGCGGGATCTCTTCCTCGATGACGACATCCGGAAGCTCCGCCGTCGTCTTCACCGGAAGTGATGCCGTCTCCGCACGTGCGTCTTGGGCCTGGCACGGCCTTTCTACAGCCACGCTGTCTGCCGGGACAAGGTAAGTGATTGGGCTTCGCTTACCAGTCCGCAGGGGTGTAGGCGTCTCTCGCCCGTCGCCGCCATATCCTGGGGCGGAGGGACTCCGTCTCTCGGCTCGCCGATCTGCGGGGGACGTCCTGTTCTCCAGACTGCCACTCACCCCTCGGGGTGTCGTCCTTCCCTGTTCCTTCTTGAGCCCCGTTTTTACCACCGCTAGCTCGCGGAGATCCTCATCTGAGTAGTCTCCCTTCCCCGATTTGGGGGTCACCGATCGGGGCAAAAGTCTCTTCTCAGTGCGGTCGGGGGGTGACCCGACCGTCTCGGTTGCTGCTGACCCAGCCGATTTGATCGACTCCAGTCCCCTTTCTCCGGGACTTGCACGGCTTATCCACAGTGCACCAGGGGACTCGGCGGCTCGTCTAGCCGTATCCCCCGGGGGGTCAGCAGGCTGTATCAGGATGAATGTTGGCATTGGCCACAGATACAATGTCCCGCAGTGTGCCGCTGAATTAACAGTGCCTCCGGGCAGCCCGCATTGAAGGCAGAGCCCGACCACCGTCTCGGTGTTGGCCACCCTGACTACCAGTAGCCCGCCGGGTACCGAGTAGGGCTGGGTGGAGACCATAGTGCCCACAGTGGAGGAGCAGGCCATTCTTTTGGTAGGGGCCACTTTCTGTGTAGGTCTCTCCGGGTCAGTGGTTCCTCGCAACTGACTGGTAGAAGTTGCTGGACCAGCCACTCCTTGCTTCGGCTCCTCCCTCCGCTGACATAGCTGGAACCCGGCCCCAGGGGTTGCAATGATGGGCGGGTCCCACAGGGGAATAGCATGCCCCTTAATTAAGGCTGCGCCTTTCTCAGTCCTGGTGGGCGCGGTCTGCGTTTTCGCGCCAGTTTCCCCATCAGGGTGGGGTTCTTTTCCCGCGGTTAGTTCCCGCCTTCTCCTTGCAGCTGCCTTGCGTGCAAAGTATCCCTCCTTTTTGCACGGCATCTCCGCGGCCGGAACTACTTCTTGTAGTGGCGCCGTCTGGATATCAGTCCCTGGGCCCAGTGGGTGCATTCCCACAGGCCATAGTTGAAAGTCACTCCCCCTGGTTGAAATCAGGGGAGGGTCCCATAGACTAAGCGGTTGACTCAGCACAGGGGCCGAGTGAGTCACTGTCCAAGAAGGCGCAGCCATAGATTTCGCGCCATGCCCCCATCAGGGCGGGGCTCTGCTGTTCGCGCCATTCCCGGCCAGCTTTTTGCAAGTCCTGAATCAGCCAGGTTCTCTGCGCCTGGCCCACGCGGTCTCCCTAGCAAGCGGGAGCCGCCATTTTGGATAGCTTTTCTTGATGAGGTAGCATTCATTTGGTTGCACGTCCACTGACATCCATCCTCACTGTGCTCCACCCCAGTTATCACAATGTCCTCACACTCCTCAAGGGGGGCACCTCGGTGTCCCAGACAGGACAAAAACGGGGCAGCCACCGCCTTCGCTCCACTCCAGAGCAGATTAGTTAGCGACAGCTCAGCGACAGTTTGCTCTTCAGTGGGGCGCACGCCACGGGTGCCTTCCCCATCAGCCTCTGATCGCCATTTTGGGCTCTCCGCACCACGCGGATCCTCCATTCCTTGGACTGTCACGTTCTCGTACCAATTATCGTACATGGGGCTCCGCTCTGCGGGGCAGCCACCACACCAGTACAATAAAGAGTTGCTCAGATGCACCACCACATGTGTACCTGATCTAGGCTGGACTCATGTTGCACTACCTCAGGCTAGGCTCACTCTCTCAGTGTCTGTTGTAACTCCTTCCTCCCAGTCTGTGCTCCCTATGGTAAGTGTCTGGAATGGGCTAGAGTACTCTGGCTCTGCCATGCAGTACTTGGGGCGTCTACCTGTCTTGGTTAGCCTAGCGCAGACCCTCTCCAGGATTCCTGACCACGTTAACAGGCTATCCCTTCTGGCGTCCTACCAACTAGCACTACCTCAAAGTGACTCGGTCAGCTATAGCCCGGCTCCAAACCCCTCACTCCTTTCAGGCCCCTAGGTCGTCCCTGCGAACCGACAATACCCCGTCAGCCCCCTGACCACCCCTAGGTCCGTCCCAACGCAGCACAGAGTGGCAGCAGACACTCTCCCTGTTTCCCAGTGTGCCTAGCTAGAGCCTGTCCTGTTGACAGATCTGATCTCAGCAGCGCGCCTCCAAATGTAACGGTGTTTGTGAACCGGTCTGACCCACCCAATCTCACATTGGCCCCTGTGGTCTAACCAGTCCCCATTACAGTGTGGTAGTGTCTGGTGGTGCACCTGTTGGCTACAGGACTCTTGAGTCTCCCGCATGATGGTGTGTGGGGAGAACCCGTCCAGACAGGCAGCTTAGGTAGTGTGCTGAGTCTCACCTAGGTCCAGTGCAGCGCCTCCACCTCATCAGGTCCCTTCGGTCACTTGGGGATGGTCCTGGCGAGGAACTCTCCTCTGTGGTGCCCTCTCTGTACAATCACTCCACACATGTACACAGAGGTTTATGATTAAGAGCATCTTTATTGTACGGCGGGCATGCTGCCCTCCACAATGGGTGTAATTAGCCCTCCATTGTGACCGTACTTCCCTTTAAAAGGTATTGTCTCCTTGAGTAGGGATTCCCTATCCCGCCGGATGTCTCTACTCTGTGCCAGGTCCCTGACACAGACTCCTGCTTCAGTTACTAGAACATAACTGACTTCTCGAACTAGAACTCTCCCTCCACGTAGCTGAACTTGTACTCCAAAGAACTAGAACTAGAACTAGACTAGAACTACTTTTAGACACAGTGCTGTGGCCCTTATGTAACCTCTGGGGGCTGACACAACTCTGACATCACCAACCAGGGAGTCAGAGTCTGTGACCACTCCCATCCTTACATAGGGCACCTCACCAGGGTGTGAGGGCAAACCTCCATAATTACTGCTGGCATGCCCACAACTTACCAGGCCTTACTGTCAGCAGGAGAGATGACTGTAGCCATTTTACATGACCGCTACATATAAAAGCACACTAAAATGGAAACCCAGGGGATGGACATGGTTAGAGAGAGACTCCCAGGTCTATATCCATATTGAGTCCTCTGGGAGTCAAAGTTTTTAGCGTGAAAATCCAAAAAGTTTCACGTCTGAGCAATTGTTGATTTCTGTCCCCTCCTCTCCAATGAGGGATAACATGTTCAATAGCCGTGAATTTAAAACCTGTCACATCCCTTGGTGATGGGTTAAAAAATGATTAGAAAGAAGGTGAGTGGTCACTTTACGCCTAATGTTACCAATATGTTCCAAAATTCTTATATTCATTTGTCTTTTGGTTTGACCTACATATTGCATCCCGCATGGACACTCTATCAAATAAATGATATGGTCTGTTTTACATGTGATATGTCTCTTTATTTCAAATCTTTTTTTCGTAACATTAGAGACAAAAGCATATTTATCAGATGCTCTAAATGTGCATGCTCTGCATGAAGTAAAGCCAAAAATCCTTTTATGCATGGTAACCATATATTCATATTTTTCTGAATTTTAGGATTTTGGCTTTACTTCATGCAGAGCATGAACATTTAGAGCATCTGATAAATATGCTTTTGTCTCTAATTACGAAAAAAGATTTGAAATAAAAGAGAAATATCACATGTAAACAGACCATATCATTATTTGATAGAGTGTCCATGCGGGATGCATATGTAGGTCAAACCAAAAGACAAATGAATATAAGAATTTGGAACATATTGGTAACATTAGGCGTAAAGTGACCACTCACCTTCTTCTAATCATTTTTTAACCCATCACCAAGGGATGTGACAGGTTTAAATACATTCAGGCTATGAACATGTTATCCCTCATTGGAGAGAGGGAGACAAAATCAACAATTGCTCAGACGTGAAACTTTTTGGATTTCACGCTAAAAACTTTGACTCCCAGAGGACTCAATATGGATATAGACCTGGAGCTCTCTCTAACCATGTCCATCCCCTGGGTTTCCATTTTAGTGTGCTTTTATGTAGCGGTCATGTAAAATGGCTACAGTCATCTCTCCTGCTGACAGTAAGGCCTGGTAAGTTGTGGGCATGCCAGCAGTAATTATGGAGGTTTGCCCTCCCACACCCTGGTGAGGTGCCCTATGTAGGATGGGAGTGGTCAACAGACTCTGACTCCCTGGTTGGGGATGTCAGAGTTGTGTCAGCCCCCAGAGGTTACATAAGGCACAGCACTGGTCTAAAAGTAGTTCTAGTCCTAGTTCTAGTCCTAGTTCTAGTTGGAGTACAAGTTCAGCTACGTGGAGGGAGAGTTCTAGTTCTGAGAAGTCAGTTAGTTCTATAGTAACTGAAGCAGGAGTCTGTGTCCAGGGACCTGGCACAGAGTAGAGACATCCGGCTGGGATAGGGAATCCCTACTCAAGGAGACAATACCTTTAAAGGGAGTACGTCACAATGGAGGGCTAATTAATTACACCAATTGTGGAGGGCAGCATGGCCCGCCGTACAATAAAGATGCTCTTAATCAAACCCTTCGTGTACATGTGTGGGTGATTGTAAGAGAGGGGCACCACAGAGGAGTTCCTCGCCAGACCATCCCCAAGTGACCGAGGGACCCTGATGAGGTGGAGGCGCTGCACTGGAACTAGGTGAGGACTCAGCACACTACTCAGTGCCTGTCTGGACGGGTCCTCCCCCAACACCATCATGGGGGAGACTCAGGAGTCCTGTTGCCAACAGGTGCACCATCAGACACACTCACCACACGTAATGGGGACTGTTAGACCACAGGGGCCATGTGAGATTGGGTGGGTCAGACCGGTCCAAAAACCGTTACATTTGGAGGCGAGCTGCTGAGATCAGATCTGTCAACAGGACAGGCTCTAGCTAGGGCACACTGGGAAACAGGGAGAGTGTCTGCTGCCACTCTGTGTTGCGTTGGGACGGACCTAGGGTGGTCGGGGCTGACAGGGTATTGTCAGTTCGCAGGGACGACTCGGGCTGAAAGGAGTGAGGGGTGTGGAGCCGGGCTATAGCTGACCGAGTCACTTTGAGGTAGTGCTAGTGGTAGGACGCCAGAAGGGATAGCCTGTTAACGTGGTCAGGAATCCTGGAGAGGGTCTCGTAGGCTAACCAAGACAGGTGACGCCCCAAGAATGCATGGCAGAGCCAGGTACTCAGCCCATTCCAGACACTTACCATAGGGAGCACAGACTGGGAGGAAGGAGTTACAACAGACAATGAGAGAGTGAGGCCTAGCCTGAGGTATGCAACATGAGTCCAGCTAGATCAGGTACAAATGTGGTGGTTGCATCTGAGCAACTCTTTATTGTACTGGGTGGGTGGCTGCCCCCAGAGCGGAGCCCCATGTACGTAATTGGTACGAGAGCGTGACAACCCAAGAATGGAGGGATCCAGTGGTGCGGAGAGCCCAAAATGGCGATCAGAGGCTGATGGGGAAGGCACCACGTGGCGTTGGCTCCACTGAAGAGCAAACTGTCGCTGAGCTGTCGCTAACTAATCTGCTGGAGTGGAGCGAAGGCGGTGGCTGCCCGTTTTTGTCCTGCCTGGGCACAGAAGGTGCACCCCTTGAGGAGTGTGTAGGACATTGTAACTGGGTGGAGCACAGTAGGATGGAGTCAGTGGACGTTGCAACAAATGAATGAATACCTCATCGAGAAAAAGCTATCCAAAATGGAGACCGCGTGGGCCAGTCGCAGAGAACCTGGCTGATTCAGGACTTGCAAAAAGCTGGCCGGAATGGCGGCGAACAGCAGAGCCCCCGCCGTGATGGGGGGCATGGCGTGAAAGCTATGGCTGGCCTATGGATAGTGAATCACTCGGCCCCTGTCTGAGTCAACCGCTTAGTCTATGGATCCTCCCCTGATTTCAATCAGGGGGAGTGACTTTCAACTATGGCCTGTGGAATGCACCCACTGGGCCCAGGGACTGATATTCAGACGGCGCCACTACAAGAAAGTAGTTCCGGCCGCGGAGATTCAGAGCAAAAAGGAGGGATATTTTGCACGCAGGCAGCTGCAAGGAGAAGGCGGGAACTAACCGCAGGAAAAGAACCTCACCCTGAGGGGGAAACTGGCGAAAACGCAGACCGCGCCCACCAGGATGAGAAAGGCGCGCCTTAATTAAGGGGCATGCTATTCCCTGTGGGACCCCCATATGCAACCCTGGGGCGGGTTCCAGCTATGTCAGCGCGGAGGGGGAGCCGAAGCAGGGAGTGGCTGGTCCAGCAAACTTCTACCAGTCAGTTGCGTTTGGAGGAACCACTGACCCGGGAGAACCTACACAGAAAGTGGCCCCTACCAAAATAATGGGCTGACTGTCCTCCACTGTGGGCACAATGGTCTCCACCCAGCCTACTCGTACCCGGCGGGCTATGGTAGTCAGGGTGGCCAACACCGAGACGGTTGTCGGGTCTTCGCCTTCAATGCGGGCTTGCCCGGAGGCACTGTTAATTCAGGGCCGTTGCCCACACTGCGGGACATTGTATTGTGGTCCAACTGCACATTCATTCCCTACCATCTGCCACCGCTACCTACACCCCAGTCCCTGGTTGCCTGTGATAACCTGCAGTCCCGGAAAGGGGATGGGTCGGATGCAAATCGGCTGGGTCACAGCAACCGAGCGGTCGGGTCACCCCCGACCGCCACTGAAAAGAACTTTTGCCCGACTTGACCCTAACGGGAAGGGAGATAATCATGAGGATCCGCGAGCTAGCGGTGGTAAAAACGGGTTCAAGAAGGAACAGGGAAGACGACACCCCGGGTGAGTGGCAGTCTGTGGAGAAACGGACGTCCCCCGCAGACGGCGAGCCGAGAGAGGCAAGTCCCTCCGCCCCAGGACTATGGCGGCGACGGGCAGAGCCTACACCCTGCGGATGGTCAAGAGCCCATCTACCTTGTCCCGGAAGACAGCGAGCTGTGTAGAGGCGTTGCCATGGCCCACGAGACCATAGGTGTCGGAGACGGCCATCACTTATCGGTGAAGACGACGTGCGGCAACCATGCTTCCGATGGCGTCATCGAGGAAAGAGATCCCGCATGGTGGTCCAACCGAGAGACGAGAGTGCGCCTACCGCAGCCGCAGGAATGGGAAGGCGGTAAACCGGAGGGGAGAGAAGACAGGAACCATAAACACCACCGCGTTAATGGTAGGAGCCCCTATCCTCAGTTACTGCAGAAGCGTATAAAGTGAGGCTCCCGGCCAAGACTGCTACGTAGTCCGGATCACAAGGCATACGTGCCGGCTGAGATACCGACGAGGAGAAGCTATACGGAGTCGTCAATCGGAGGGTCAAGAGATCCCGATAGGGGTACAAGGCCCGCATTTAGCACGTAGCTATAATCGGATTCCGGGGACAGACGCGGCGGAACCGCTGGGAAGGACGCAGCGACGTTCGGCGAGCGTGGGGAAGGTCCCCGATCACACCTCCAAGGCCCAGGAGTTGGATGGGAGATCCGAGGATCTGAGGAGTGTGTGCTATCCTCATTGGATCAGTCTACGGACAGCCGGGAGGGATACGGTTGTCGTAACCCCATGGGGTCCTCCAAGCTTGCCCCTACGCCCAACCCACGCCCCCTAGGTAAAAAACCCTGCCCCACACACACGGTCCCCGGGTTCCCGCCTAGCCTAGAGTCGGTGGACATACCGTGTGGAGGAGGAGGTGAGACGGACTGGGGAGAGAGACAGACGCAGTTGCGCTACGGAAGGCATTTCTCGGTGGGGGGGAGAGTTGGTAAGGCCCGCGGAGGCCGTGGGTTGCCTCGGTGACCAACGAACCAGAGAAGAAAGAAAAAGGCCCTGGATCATCACGGTGGTCTGTACCACGATCGGCGACGGACATCGGGGTTATTCTCTGGGGGGGATGTGACGAAAGGATTCAGGGGATTCGCACAAGTTTAGAGAGCAACGTTGGTGGGCCCCACTCTTTGAAGGCTATGTAGCCTGGATGGACCGTACGCGGGTTTCTTATCCGTAGGGAGGATGTAGTGGGATACTGGTGGGCCGTAGGAGAATTCACCCTGAGCAGCGAGATAGGGAACTACAGGGAGAGGTGGGTTCAAGATCGAGCGAAAGGGAATTAGAGCACCATGGGACCTGATACCTATCCAGACCATGTAGATCCCGGACGAACCCCTGTCATTGTGGGTGTACCTGGAGGGCACGGTAATGCTGATCTGACCAGGATCAGTAGAGTGAACGGGCAATAACAGCCAGATATAAGTCATCCCACGGGTTGGAGTACCCTTTGTCCCTGAACCGCTCAATGGATGAGATAGAGGTAGAATAGAGAATGGTGGCCAGGGGAGACCATTGAGATGGTTAATTGGTCAATAAGGGTGAGTGCGTTATAGGAAGGAAGGCCAGAGGACGGATAGATCCCCTGATGCGAGTGTGGGCTATAGGAGGAAACATACACAAGACTAAATGGACCTATAGGCCGAGAGGGGACTGCCTGTACATTATCATGTCACGGTCTGGATATGGGTAACGGGAGGTTAGGTTAGGACAACATGACCCGAGGTACGATTATTAGGATCCCTGGGTTAGGTATGGTACTTACATGTACGGGTGTTGTGGCTGCTGGTCGGGGGGCTTGGTGGAATGTACTGTAGTCATTTTGTGTTGCATTATGAAAATTTGTGTGTGAGTTAACATCATGTTGTGTTACAGTGCTTCTGGAGGGAAGGTATGCAAATTTAGGGTCCCAGCCGAGGACGATGGGATTATCACCAGGGGGAGAATGTAGCGGGTCATGTAAAATGGCTACAGATCTCTCTGCTGACAGTAAGGCCTGGTAAGTTGTGTGGCATGCCAGCAGTAATTATGGAGGTTGTGCCCTCACACCCTGGTGAGGTGCCCTATTTAAGGATGGGAGTGGTCACAGACTCTGACTCCCGGTGGTGATTGTCAGAATTGTGTCAGCCCACAAGAGGTTACATAAGGCACAGCACTGTGTCTAAAAAGTAGTTCTAGTCCTAGTTCGTAGTCCTAGTTCTAGTTGGAGTTACAAGTTCACTACGTGGAGGGAGAGTTCTAGTTCTGAGAAGTCAGTTATGTTTAGTAATGAAGCTAGGGGTGTTTGTCCAGGGGATCTGGCACAGAGTAGAGGACATCCCGGCTGGGATAGGGGAATCCCTATCAAGGAGACAATACCTTTTAAAGGGAAGTACGGTCACAATGGAGGGCTAATTACACCCATTGTGGAGGGCAGCTGGCCCGCCCGTACAATAAAGGCTCTTAATCATAACCCTCTCGGTACATGTGTGTGGAGTGATGTACAGAAAGGGGCACCACAGAGGAGTTCCCGCAAGCGGAACCATCCCCAAGTGACCGAAGGGACCCTGATGGTGGAGGCGCTGCACTGGAAAAATAGGTGAGGACTCAGCACACTACCTCAGCTGACTGTCGGGCGGGTCTCCCCACACACCATTCATGCGGGAGACTCAGGAGTCCTGTTGCCAACAGGGCACCATCAGACACACTCACACCGTAATGGGGACTGGGTTAGACCACAGGGGCCAATGTGAGATTGGGGGGGTCAGACCGGTTCACAAAAACCGTTACATATATATTGTGGTTTTATATACTCTGGTTTTTGTATATCCCTATATATATTTTATATCTATATGATATACTGTGGTTTCATACTGTGTATTGTGTGGTGTATGGTATATCTAATAGAATTTACAAACGGTGGGACTATACCACTGTGATCTTGTATTACGTAATTACAATATAATTTTAATATTTTTAATATTTTATATTAATACATTTTTTCTCTGTTTTTTCATTATGTCGGACAACATACTGGGAGACTTCTATCATCATAATTCATCAGTTTAGCATCTGTATAGTATATATTACTTTGTTACGGTATTGCTGATGGATGTGCTGTGGTGGGGACAGCGCGGGCCATCTGTATATACTCATTCTAGGATAGGATGTTTATTTTACAACGAGTTTTTTTTTTTAACCGGTTTTTTTTTATTGGGTAATATTGTTATATAAAATTTGTTCATAATTCGTATTAATTATAAGATAGTACTAGTATTTTTATTTACTCTGTAGAATTGGAGATACTGCAACGAACACTTTATTCGAGCAAAATACCCGGGATGTAACCTGGCAGATACCTGGAATGCGCCGCTCCTCACCTTGACAAGCCCCGTTGCATTTGCCTTCCCAGCCTGGGTCAATGCCTGGCTGACGGTGATCGGGTGATTGTAAATGATAATGATTAGGATTTAATAGGCTGCATGCTTCGGTGTCTACCAGATGGCATAAATCATGAATGGTAATGCAAGGTTATATATATATATATATGTGCAGTATTGCAGCAAGCGGAAATAAAATGCTTCAATCCGCTGGGAAAATACCTCAATGCACTCGGGCAGAAAAACAGTAGAAAGAAAACAGTCCACCTCAATACACCCGGGCATACCCGAATTCGTGGGGGACTAGCCAAGCTCGAATAAAGTGTGTCGCAGTAGTGTAGATATTTCTAGGGATTAGATATTAGTCACTTTTATGTTTTTAAATACTTTTGAATTGTATTGTATACATACATTGTTAATTGTAAGGTTCTGTAACACTAGGGCTCTATGCAGTAAGCGCCGAAAAAGTGCAATCGCACACTTATCGGCATGATTTGCCGATTTTCCCTCTCGATGCAATAAGTGCCGAATCCCTTCCGAATGAAGCCGAAACATTTGCTACCACTCTGCACGATATTTGCGATCACACACAGGTGTGTATCGGCGTGCATGGCCGGGTGGTGTTAGGTTCCCCAATTAAACTTCTTGCTGAATCTGCCGAAAGCAAGCATTGTTTTGGATTGAGTGACCCATTTTTTAATGGCAGCGTGTTATTTGTATATCATTCTCTGTGTGTTGTTGGAGAGTGAGTGAGAGAGAGAGAAAGAGAGACACACAGAGCGGTCGATTTGCATATTTCTTATGACTGTGACAGTTGTGCTGTATTGTGAGAGGTGTTGTCCTGTGTGTTTAGTTTACATCTTTGTCTGTTGTCAATTTGTAAGTGTTCAGTGCGATTGGCTTTACATTTCATTGTTCTTTGTGAGTAGGGAGGTAGAGGTATGGCCGCAAGGTGTCTGTGGGAAGAGTAATAAAGAGTATGCTGGTGAGTGGTAATGGTTAGTCGTGCGAGTACGCGTCGAGTGATCGTAGGATTCATGGGAGAGTGCTGTGCTGCGAGTGTGAATGCTTGTCGGTGCGTGGATGGTGCGAGTGGTGTGCTGTGAGTGTGATGGTGTACGAGTGGCAAGTGACTGTGCTCTTGATGTGGAGGTCTGCTGGTGGTCTCTGTTGCTGGTGCTGCTGGGGTGGTGGGGGGGGTTGCTGCTGGGCACTTTTGGAGGTCTCTTCCATTGGAAGGAGAGTCCAGTCAGCAAGCAGGCAAGCTCTGGGCCTGCACGTATCGGAAGAAGAAACGTGTGTGGAGCGGCCACCTAATCCTCGGTTCAATGAACAAGAAAACACAGTTCTTATCACAGGGTATTATGGGAGCACTAGACTGTCTGTTGGCCATTTACTACTGTAGGTAATCGTCTATTTTTTTGAATAATTCTTAAAAGAAATGTTTCCTACGTCATGTGAGATGTATTAATATAAAAATATTATTCCAAATATAATTATCTATCAATAGTTAATTGTTAACACACATATTCCTTCATGCTTTAGAAGACGACCATAACCAATCAGTCTCAAAATCTTGCAAAGTTCATAGAAGTTTCATGCAAGCTTCCTACATTGTATGTTTACACGTAAATGCTCATGTGCTACACTATTACACCTAAACAGCATGTGGTTGGATCTTTGGAAACAGCTAGGAAACTGAACGTTTTCTAATAATAATTAACGTCATATATATTGTATGTATTTCAAGGGCGGACAAGTTCAGCATAAAAAAAGAAATGTGGAATCAAATAAACTGCGTGTCTGGTGTGTGGAGTTGTGGGATCATGTCAGGGAACCGGACGAATTGTCGGAAGAGATTAGATGATATCAGGCAAACTTAAAGAAAAAAATACAAGCACAACGGTAGCATGCTTTGGCACTGGAGGTGGCCCGCCAGCACAAGCTCTAATACTTAACACCATTGGGAGGAGCAGATGCGGGAAAAAATTCTTACTGTGTCGTCGTGGAGGGTTTGGCCGGGGATAGAGATATCGGAATTTATTCTGCTCCATTTCCACAGGTGACAAATTTTACTGTACTAGGCGTGTCGTAGGTACAGTTTTATCTATATTTTCACTGCTTATTATACGTTCTTACCAATATAAGCATACCAACATATATATCTGTATATATGTCTCTCTCCTCTATATCTATATATCTATCTATCTATATATATTTATATTAGTTGTGCTACAAAAAAGTAAACAATTATATATATGTGGCAAAAGGTGGTAACTGAGTGCTCTTTTGCATGTCATTTCCCCCTGAATAACCTTGCTGCATGGAAGCGCGTAGCTGGCCAATGATGGGTAAAGACAGGGTTGCGGAACCTGTCA
Organism: Ascaphus truei; assembly: GCA_036426205.1. Taxonomy (NCBI): domain Eukaryota; kingdom Metazoa; phylum Chordata; class Amphibia; order Anura; family Ascaphidae; genus Ascaphus; species Ascaphus truei. The sequence continues at coordinate 9,250 of WSYH01005091.1, read as the reverse complement.
AAACACATGCAAATGAGCATACAGTAATATTTACAGTGCTATATATATATATATTATATATATAATATAATATATATATATATATATATTATAAATGTAACCATGATGTAAAATGGCTGCAGTCATCTCTCCTGCTGACAGTAAGGCCTGGTAAGTTATGGGCATGCCGCAGTAATTATGGAGGTTTGCCCTCACACCTGGTGAGGTGCCCTATGTATGGATGGGTATGGGTATGGTCAGGGCTCTGATCTCAGGGTAGTGAGTCAGAGGGTGCCAGCCCCAGAGGATACATAAGGCACAGCACTGATCAAAAAGTTAGGACTTAGAGTGTGTGTTAGCGTAGTAGTAGGAAGTTGCGGACGGTTAGTAGGAGTTATACTAAGATGTTCAAGGACTATGGACACTGTGACCAGGGAGCTGGCACAGAATAGTTATCCGCGCGGGGGATAGGGAATCCTTAATCAAGGAGAACAATACCTTTCAAAGGGAAGTACGGTGAACGATGGAGGGTGATTACACCCCATTGTGGAGGGCAGGTGCCCACCGTACAATAAAGATGCATCTGATAAAAGATACCCTCGTGTGTGGAGTGGATTACTCTGCAGAGGAAGGCAGGAAGACCACAGAGGAGTTCCTTCACCAGGACCATCCCCATGCGGACGCAGGGATCCTGATGAGGTGGAGGGCGCTGCACGGTATAGGTAGGACTCAGCACACACCTCAGACGTCTGATGGTTGGGTTGGCAAAATCCCACACACACATCATGCGGGAGATCAGGAGGAGTCTGTCGCCAACAGGTGCACCACCAGACATCACACTGTAATGGGGGACTGGTTAGACCAACAGGGGCGAATAGAGATTGGGGGGGTCAGCCCAGGTCAGAAAAAACCCGTTACATATTTTATATATATATATAATAGCACAAACAAAGAAAAAATTGGCGCCAACCTAAAACACTATATATATACCCTATAATAAACACTAATATAGATAATAGTAAAAACATATACTATGCACAGTGGAATAGAAAAAAATGATAAATGGCGTAATGCAATAAAACAATATAAAACATACAAAAAAAACAAAAAAAAGAAATGACCAGGAAAAAAATATATATAAAAAAATATAAAAAATAGAAATCCTATAAAATACTCCAATTGGCTATCCAAAAGAGGTCTTGCAGCCGAATGAAGGGGAACACCACTCCTTGAAGAGATCTATAAAAACACAGAAAAAAAACAGGCGCCCTCATTAGCGTAAAAATTGTATAAACAATGAAGGTTTATGGATGAAGGATTTAAAGTACACACCACAAACATAGGAATTATAAAGCATTTTGGAGTAAAAACTAGCCTGTTCAGACGCAGGAACCCGACGAGAAGGACTTCAATGTGCGGTTGTCCGTGGTATGTCCTGCTTGCAGTAGCCCCTTGTGCCTTGCAGGGACCAGAGAGCACGAGGGACGCCGCCTTCCCCTTGCTCCGGCGTTACAACAGTGAGTTCACTGATCCAAATCTGGTGATGAATCCGGTGACGTCAGTGAGGTTTAAGCATGGATGGATAGACCTTTTATGCATGGTAACCATATATTCATATTTTTCTGAATTTTAGGGAGTGCACTTGGTGCGAGTTTGTTTTTCAGATTGTTGGCTCTCTTAAAAATCACCATGGGCTTCTCAGGCACAATCTCACCCAATATGGGATCATTTTTTATTATGTGCCAGTGTCTCTGTACAATATTTTTCACTTTGTCAGCCTGTCTATTATAGTCAGTAATGAAAGAAAAATTGAATTATTTTCAACTTTTGCAATTTTAGGTTTATTTTTAAGTAGTTCATCTCTATCTAAACTCGCTGCTTTTGATATAGCTGCTCAATCAAATCTTCATCATAGTGTTTGTCACAAAATCTCTTTTACAAAATATTAGATTGTTCGATGAAACTGGCAGTGTCTGTACAATTTCTCCTAATTCTTCTGAATTGGCCAAATGGAACATTCTGTAACCAACTAGGATGATGGCAACTAAATGGGAGAATAATACTTCATAATCAAAAATGATCCCATATTGGGTGAGATTGTGCCTGAGAAGCCCATGGTGATTTTTAAGAGAGCCAACAATCTGAAAAACAAACTTGCACTCGGTGTTAGGTTAATTTCCCACCTCACGAGCCACCTCTATTTCCCACCCTCTACCCATGTATTTCTCTCTCCCCTCCGCCTCACTCACTCTACCCCCTCCCGCCTGTATTTATCTCCCCTGCATCTCACTCTTACTCCCTCTTTTCCTCACTCCCCCTCTCCTCTCACTTGCTCCTACCTTCCGTCAATTGCCCCACTCACTCAATCCTCCCACAAAATACATACCAAAAAACCCACACCCCTAAATACATGTAACCCTGCAATACATAATAAAAATACCTTGCCCGCTAATACATATTAAAAATGTCCCCGCCAATACATATTAAAAATGCCCCCGCCAGTACATATTAAAAATGCCCCCGCCAGTACATATTAAAAAGACCCCCGCTATCCCAATACATTTTAAAAAGACCCCCACCACCTCATTACATTTTTAAAAGACCCCACACCCCCTTCCCTCCCCCCCATGCATATTTTGTAAAAATCGGGCCGCACGGCTAAAATCATCATCATATCTTCCCCAGCACCCCTCATATCACCCGCATCTCCCTCAAATCACCCCCCCCCTGCATCTCCCTCATATCACCCCCCTGCATCTCCCTCATATCACCCCCCCTGCATCTCCTTCATGTCATGCGCCCCCTGCATCTCCTTCATATCACCCCCCACCCCTGCATCTCCCATCTCCCTCTCTCCCCCATACCTCAGGAGGCATGCGGGTAGCAGGCGGCTACCGGGCGGGTAGGGTGCAGCACACACATACATACACACGTGGCTGTGAGCGGGCTCTGGGGGGGTGGGAGCCGGGGGAAGGGAGAGCCAGGGAAGGAAAGCCTGAGAGAGCAGGGGGGAGGAGAGCTGGGGAGAGGGAGAGCTGGAGGGAAGGAGATATGGGGGGAGGGGGAGAGCCAGCAAACTGCTGAAGCGGCCAGGTGGAACCCCTGGGACTGCTCCATGGAGCCCCTGGGTTCCGCGGAACCCTGGTAGAGAATCAGTGCTCCAGATGATGACCCCTGGGAGGAGATCCCGAGACCAGGGATGAGAGCCATGTGCAAAACAACCGCTGTCATAGAAGATAGAGTGGCTTTCTCAGAGTGAAGGGTCGCGGATTCCTTACGATGCCAATCCAAAGCCATCCCCACCGCTTACAGTGATTCAGAAGGAATGAACATCACCCCAGATAAGTTTATCGCATGGAAAGAGATGGTACAATACCATATACGAGACCCCGTGGATGGCATCATCCATCAGGCCGTCCAGAAAAACAAGCCTGCGATTCTGAAACGTGCCCCCAGCGACATGGTCACCATCCTCATGCGAGAAGCAGACAAATTCGGAATTGACAGCTATCTACTTTTTTGGGTGGTACAGTACCACAACCCACCCAGATAGACTGCAACTGGTCCTGCCCCGGAACCTGCAATATAGGGTCCTGAAAGCCTTGCACGATGACCATGGCCATCTCGGAGAGGAGAAGACATTCGGACTGGTCAGAGACGTTTCTTTTGGCCACGGATGTGCGAGTAGGTGGAACAACACTGTTGCAGATGCTCAAGGTGCAGCCAGCGCAAGACTCTCCCTATCAGAGCCACACCAATGGCACACCTGAAGAGCTCGGGCCCCATGGACTTGGTGTGCATGGATTTCTTGTGCATTGAACCCGACGCTCAAAGAATTGGCAAAGTGTTGGTCATCATGGACCATTATACACGGTACACTCAAGCCTTCCCCACCAAAGACCAGAAGGATATCATAGTGGCGAAGATCCTATGGAAGCAATACTTTGTACATTATGGCCTGCCTAATCGCCTTCACTCAGATCAGGGCCAGGACTTTGAGAGTAAGCTCAACCTGGAGTTACTCAACATCCTCAATTCCCATACGACACCATACCATCCAGAGGGAGACGCTCTGCTGGAGTGGTTCAACAGGACGCTGTTGGATATGCTGGGAACACTGGAAGGTGCTCAGAAGGCCGAGTGGAGCCGGCATGTACAAACTTTAGTACATGCATACAACTATACCCGCCAGGAGTCCACCAGGTTCTCCTCTTACTTCCAAACAGACCGGATACACAATGCAACGCACTTCAGATACATGCAGAGGCTTCAGGAAAACCTGCAACAGGCTTACCAGCAAGCCGAAGTAAAACGATGAACGGAGCGCACAAGCCAAATGGAGCAGGAAGGACCCAAAGTCAAAAATGAATAAAAGGGCACTTTAATATGTCATCAGACCCATCCAATGCGTTTCGAACGTCACAGCGTTCTTTATCAAGGATAATAATACATTGCAACACCACCCATTAAATACCCTCCTACCTGTAAGCAATTCGCGCCAAAAACGGGATCACGATGACGTCATGACGCAATGCGCGTCATTGCACATGCGCAGAATGACACGGCGCCGTCTAAGGGCAAAATTGTCAATACAGGCAGGAGGAAGCCAAACAAGTGAGGGCAAATGCATACGGCAACCACAATAGGACAAATGGATCACAAAACACAATAGCAAAGATAAGAGCCAAGGAACTTCTATAACCCTAACAAAGGAATAAGAAAAGCATAAATAACTCTATAAAAATACATATAGCCACAGGATTATATTAAAATGATGTGTGAAAATGAAACTTAAAAACAAAGAAATATGTTAACTATAATAAAGAACAAAAAATAATACTAACTTGACATATAAAAAAGGAATGAGTATTTAGAATGAATGTGATAACTAAGAATAAGAACATATATTATAATAAACACAAAGAATTATACAAAATACAAGCAAAAAATGTATATGAATATACAGTGTTCGACAATCCTATACAGTTACACGCCCGGGGCAGGTGGATTTAACCCCCGGGCGAGTAAATATTGGCCCAAGCAGCACACGTGTTTGTTTTTTTAAAATTTCTCCCTGCTCGCGCTGGATTTTCCCTGCTCGCGCTGGCTGGAAAAAAAAAAAAACTGCCCCTACCTGACAGCTGATTGGCACGTGCTCCCAGGCTTTGTGGGCGCGCGGCCAGGCTCTATATGAGCCCGCCCCCAACGAGCGGCCATTTTTTCTGTCCGGAGATCTGTTGGAGAGTAAGTACTCTCCAATCCTCCATCTTGCGGCCCCTTTGCTCCTTCCCTGCAAGCCCCCTTACTCCTTCCCTGCAAGCCCCCTTACTCCTTCCCTGCAAGCCCCCTTAGTCCTTCCCTGCAAGCCCCCTTACTCCCCGCACGAGGCAGGTGTTCCCCCTTCTCTCCCTGTCCCTGCTTAACTTGGCTTCCCGCCGATCCCCGCGCGGGGCAGGAGATTGTAGTGGGGGTGTTCCCCCCTTCTCGCCCTGTCCCGGCTTCCCGCACGGGGCAGGAGATTGAGGTGGGGGTGTTCCCCTGCTTACCCGGCTTCCCGCCGATCCCCGCACGGGGCTGGAGATGGTCATGGGGGGTGGGGGTGGCAAGCGTGGCAGTGGTGGTGCTCGGTCCTGCTTCCTTTCCTCTTCTTCCCCCTGTCTTGTATGTGTATGCATGGTTGTGTGTGTATGTGTATACATGGGTGTGTGTGTGTATACATGGGTGTGTGTGTGTATGCATGGGTGTGTCATACTTTATTATTCCACCAGTGCTCCCCCATTCCCTTCTTCTGTCGCCTTTACTTTGAAGGATCCTGGGTAGATCCTCCTTTGGGGTCGTTAGAGTCACAGGAGGAAAAGAAACAGAGGGATACTTTGCCCACTACCAAGGTTGCTATTACACCCTTATTCAACTTTTAAGTATCTACAGGTAGCGGCCGGGTTTTTCTGTTCCTTACAAACAAACTCGGTAGCTGTGTTTTTTTTTTTTTTTACAGAGACTTTCACTCTGAGCCCCCACGGGCAAAGCAGCACTTCCCTGCTTCTGACTGATAGTGGCACACTCTCTGCCAATGACCAAAACCACCACAATTAAATCAGACACCATTATTCTGAGCTATTCTCCCTGATTGATTTCTGGGACCAGCATAAGATCTCCGTCTATTCTGCCCTCTGCCTTGTAAATACATTGCCTTATTTTCATGCCGAGAACAACCTTCTGCATATTCGACAAACGGGTCACAATAATATTGACTAGCTGTCTGAGCAACAAATTCCTCAGGAGTCCGACCAGATTTACACTCGCATTTAAAAAACTTGTACATTCCTAGGCTTCCGTCCAGAGTCATTCTTACTCATGTAAGCACCCATTAGTAGCTTAAAGAAAAACAGCTAAATTATGACAAATAATTGCAATATTTATACTTACACAATATACAATGGTCGTTCAGCTAGATCAGAGATAACAGTCCAGTCGTGCACAAAATTTACTGGACTCTAACCAAAAATTTTGTCTAAAGGGACTCTAACCCAATCTTCAGTCACAATTCATAAATTATCTGGACTCTAACCAGCACAATTTAGGTCTTTTTAAATTCCCAGAAGGGGTGAAGCATCATATATAAAAATTTACATATATACTCACCACCTCTATGAATTTCCCACTTCTGGACACCAAAACTGAAGGAAGACCTAATTTCCTCGCCTATGCTTCAGAACCGAGAGGAACCTTTCCTCTGCCAGGTACACTGAAGCCTTGTGACTGGATACTACACCATCTACACCATTTTGCAGCAGACTTCCCAGGAAGCTTTCACGCCCTGCAACTGTTATCTTCGATCTTTGATGAACTTTATCAGGCCTGGAAGACGAACGAAATGAAACGTAACACATGCCAGGTTTCAAATCCTTTGTCTCAATTTATTACTCATAGGGTAATGACTTTTATACAGAAAAAAAAAAGATATTGGTTAGAGGCGTAACATAGGCGTATCCTAGGTGTAACATAGGCGTATCCTAGGTGTGTCTTGGGCGTAGCTTTGATTAGAGGCGTGATCTAGGGGCAGGACATATTAGTGGCGTGACTTTTGGGACGTGTCTATCCAAATACAAGCAATGTCTGACTACATAGCTTATTCATTGTCTGTTATCAAAAGAGACCTTGAGTCTTTAGCAACTATATTACACTATTTTGCTTCTTGCAGAGAACCATTTTATTATATTCTAACTATACATCAGGAAATTGACAACACAAAAGTATCTTAGCAATATCCTTAGCAGGAAGAAAAGAAATGTAATTTAGCAGAAACTGTGTGCATTAGGAATTATATTTCAGCAAAAGGCTGACTACAGAATCTTAACTAGTTATGACCAGACAAAATGGAAGCTTAACATGAGTGCAGATTCTGGCCTGACATATTGGTCCTAACAATCCCCTCCTTTTTGTTCTCTAAAAGAACACATACCCTTACTAGGTACACTTCTCTATGACTATGGCCTTATGGGGACCAATAGTATCATAGACTCTGTTCATGGCCACATATGAATTATTAGTTGCATACATGGCGTGAGATGAAACTGAAGGTTTCCTTGAGACAAATGAAAGCATTGCACACTTAGCACAGTGAAAAATAACAAAAATTGCTGCGATTATACTAATCACTACAACAAAACCATAGAGAATTTTCATACCCAATTCTCCGATCCAACTAGTGAGTCCTGACATCCAATTTAAGCTAAGACCTGAGGATTCTTTACGCATCCTTGCCTGAATTTCCTGTAACTTATCCATATCTTTATGAATAGCGCCAGACTCATCTTCAATATAGGCACAGCACTTCTGTCCTACAAGTTTACAAACACCTCCTTGTGAGGCTAGCAGATAATCAAGAGCCATTCTATTCTGTAATAATACTGTTCGGATCTGCTCTTGTTCATTAGTCAAACGGATGATAGCATCACTTGTCTGATTAAGAGCATCATCAATATTTACCATCAGCTCACTTAATTTAGAATAGAGATCCAGAACACCTAAACTAGGTATAAAAACCCCAGCTGCAATGAGGGTTGGACTAATGGTCCTGGTCAGATCTTTTCGATTTCTCAGCTTCCCTTGGGGTAACGTGTCAGATACATAGAAAGTGGGAAGGATGAAACCCAGATAACAAAGGGCAGTGTGATTGCAGGGTACAATCTTAGTGGCCCACATGCCACACAACCCAGGGACAGAGCTGAATATACTCCCCTTCTGTTGTGAGGTATTTCTCCCTTATTCGGTGTACGCCTTTCTAAAACCTTTTAAAATTTAGATTTCATCATGAGCAACTAATATTCATATTTTTTGTACAGATGATAATCAGCATGACTTTCACACAATAAATCATTCAGGAATTCATTAAGGTTACAAACAAACTCTTTGACATAAGATAGCAGTGTTTTTTTTTTTGTTTTTTTTAGAGACTTTCACTCTGAGCCCCCACGGGCAAAGCAGCACTTCCCTGCTTCTGACTGATAGTGGCACACTCTCTGCCAATGACCAAAACCACCACAATTAAAACAGATACGATTATTCTGAACTATTATTCCTGATTGATTTCTGAGACCAGCATAAACCATTAGTAGCTTATAGACAAACAGCTTAATTATGACAAATAATTGCAACATTTATACTGACACAATATACAATGGTCGTTCAGCTAGATCAGAGATAACAGTCCAGTCGTGCACAGAATTTACTGGACTCTAACCAAAAATTCTGTTTAAAGGGACTCAAACCCAATTCTTCAGTCACAATTCAGAAATTATCTGGACTCTAACCAGCATAATTCTGTTCAAAGGGACTCTAACCCAGCATAATTTAGGTCTTCTTAAATTCCCAGAGGGGGTGAAGCATCATATATAAAAATTTACATATATACTCACCACCTCTGTGAATTTCCCACTTCTGGACACCAAAACTGAAGGAAAAACCTTAATTTCCTCGCCTACGCTTCAGAACTGAGAGGAGCCTTTCCTCTACCAAGAAAACTGAAGCCTTGTGACAGGATACACCATCTGCACCATTTTGCAGCAGACTTCCTCGGAGAAGCTTTACACGCCCTGCCACTGTTATCTCCGGTCTTTGATGAACTTCAGGCCTGGTAGACGAACGAAATGAAACGTAACGCAAGCCAGGTTTCAAATCCTATGTCTCAATTTATTACTCATAGGGTAATGACTTTTATACAGAAAAAAAAAAGATATTGGTTAGAGGCGTAACATAGGCGTATCCTAGG